>JAECUM010095628.1:0-27454 GCA_016617855.1 Megalonaias nervosa
AAAAAAAATTACTTGACTACAAATCTTAATGATGTAGAAAGTGGCAAAGAATTTTTCTGCTCTCAGTGCCAAGCAAAGTCTTCAACAAAATCATCTCGGAAAGACTGAATAATTCTCTCAAAACAAAACTGAGAAAAGAAAAGGCAGCCTTCCACAAAGAAAACTCTGCACAGGCCACATCACTACACTGCATATTGTAAATGAACGACCAATGGAATGGCAATCACCCCTCTATGTGAACGTTGTGGACTTAAACAGGGCCTCTGATGGAGTGGACGGGAAAGTAATCTGGAAGCTGGTGCACTACTAAGGAATGCTGGAGAAGATGATATCTTTAATACAAGATAGGATCTGTAACTCTGACTTGTGGGAAACCACTAGATAGCTACCTATTCACCAAGAATTCCCCAAAAGAAACGGGTGGATCAGGCATACAATATCACTAGGCAGGTCCCAGAATGGATCCCTGAATGCATTCCAAAGGATGGCAGACCAAGGAAGACATGGCACAGATCTATCAAGAAAGAAATCACAGTTGCCAAAATAACATGGGTCCAATGAAGAGATGTAGTTAAAGCCCAAGGCTCCCACAGGGGCACAGAGGCATAAGACACAGTGCTTCTTCCTCCACCAAAATATACTGCCCACATGCAAAACCTATTATATGCTGAAAATGGCATTAAACCCTATAACACCAAAACCATACAGAATTTCCTCTGAGACACATGTGCAAGTCCATCAAAATATAACTTTTATTCTAAATAGATATTTCTCCTATATACAAGCTATTGCTGGCATGATAAGTGTCTAAGCTTTTGCTCATGTTGTATACATTGAACAATGCTGCAATGTACTGCATGTCTTTCTACTGAACAATATAATTATCTGGTATTATGTATAAAGTTACTTTGTACAAATGAAACATTTAATACAATGCTTTCACAAAACAGTAATTTCCAAGTGATTTTTTTTTCATGAAATTATCATAACACTAATATAGAGAAACTCGCTGATGTATACGGCTCCCAACTTGTGTCTACAATGTCCAACCAGGAAACTTTGCAAGCTGTATAGACAGGTAGGTGGAACAATGCTATTAACAGTGGATCGGTGTATTTCCAATGAAAGGTAAAACAATAACCAGAAATATATACCTACCTTTATATCCAATAGCAATGTAGGTACATGTGTGTATTGCCACAGTTCCTACAATGATTGTGATAGATGAAGTCTACTCAATGCCTTTATTTACAGTAACTTTATAATTACCGGTAGTATGTGTAAGCGTAAGAGAACATTTTAATATTTGGATAAGAAACGTGTCATGACTCTTGTATTTTGATTTTCTAAATCAAACACCTTGATACATCTGTAGTTCAAAGTTCCATTCTAACTGACATCAAAATCAAATTATCTGTTGAGTGATCAATCCTTAAACAAATATCTTCTCTACAACTGGTAAATTTAAATAATGCACAAGTTATACTTTAAATCTCCATGATATATTTTGTTTCAAATCTTCATACATACATGCACAATTGTAAAAAAAGAACTTCAAAATAAACAAAGTAAATTAGTTTTTGAACTAGCATTAGCAGTTTTTGCTTCTGCGGAGTCTTTGTCAGTGGCAAATTAATAAAACTGAGACAAACAATAAACACAACAGACAAAAACCCACTCAAGTTACAACACTTTACATGACTATGGGTCTAACAGAAGGACTATTTCATTTGCTGTACATTTCTTGAGTCTTCTTATGAAAGGATTTGGTTTGTAATGCATGTCTTTATTGAATATATCAGACATTGCAGTAAACCATCTGTGGGATCATTGTAATATCATTTACAACTATCTACAACTGGGGAACATTTACAACTACCTACAACTGGGGAACATTTACAACTACCTACAACTGGGGAACATTTACAACTACCTACAACTGGGGAACATTTACAACTACTACAACTGGGGAACATTTACAACTACCTACAACTGGGGACTGTGCCTGCGTATCAGTAATCTAGGTGTCATACTAATGTGGGGTAAATTTTATCTTCAATGAGCTCTCAAACATCTTAATGAATTTGACATGAGACAAATTATGAGACTGAGGATGTAAAAGGTTTTTGAATTTACCTCAGACCATTGGTATTTTCATGACTGCAACTTTATTAATGCATTTTCACATCACAGCAAACACATCAGCAGATATTTCTATCAATATCTGTAAGTGTCTTAAACTTGCAGAACACTGTATCAATAAAGCTGCATCAGTCTTAATAATACTGGTGGCTTGCGACAAATTAGCACCATTTGATCAGATGAAAATCACATGATTTGGACAGTCTCTGTCTCAGAGATTTGATTCATAAAGATAAGTGAAGACTCGCTGAATGGGAAATTTTCTCCACATCAAAATGATGCCTGAATTACTATAAAGTGTTACTGTAAATGCAAATACAATTAGGAAATCAAGGATTAGGCATGAAAAATGTAATATGATATTTTCATATATTTTAACCATTTTATTATCAAGTTTCCATCAAGTGCATGCGTAAAAGATAAAGCTATCTTCTTTTCCTTTGTGACAATTTCCAGACTAAAAACAAAATAGGACAAATTATGCAAAAGTAACATATTACTGATGCATGGTAAATGTTAAGCAATGCTTAACTCTTTAGTTGTTAAGGGTAGAAATAAACTCAAGTTTATTCTCAAGGTGCAAATCTGAATTATTTCAGTTTAGGAACTAGTAAGTACTACAGTTTATTCAGCCCAACCAATTTTTATCTGGCCAGGAGAAGAGGCTGAGCGGTTTTCCTGAGCCCTAAACAGGCCTCTTCCATTCTTTAAGTGCAAGAACTCGATAGGCTTTGGTCAAGGTAAGTGGCCCAGAACTAAAGTTATCATACAAAATCCATTTTCTTCTTTCAGCCACAGACACCTTCACCACTGAACTTTGACCACAAAATAAATGGACATCCTTCTTACTGCCATGCATGTTTGTATTGTTTTGTTTTGTTGGCACTATCAGAACTTTTAACATATTATTGGCTGTGGACACACAGATACAGCCAACTTGGGTTGGCCTGGGCAGGTTCTTCTCAAGTACAAGGCAGCTATAAAATTAATCTTGTTCAAACATATAATGTGGAACTCAAGTTATTGTGCAGATAGGACATTTCTTCTTTCAGTCAGAATGCTCTTACCTTTGACCTTGTGGCCGCCAAATTAATAGGGTTCTTCTTTACCCCAAGAGCAAGCCATCAACAAAGTTTAATAACTGTAGATTGTGAATAACTGAGTAATTGTGTGGTTCTTTCATTCACAGTGACCTTGACTTTTGAACCCAACACTGACTGGGTCATTCTTATTTATGCAAACCATCCACATAGGGTAGCAACTGTAGATGGTGGCAAAATCTAGTTACGGTGCAGAAACCATTTTTCTTCATTCACAGTGACCTTGACCTTTCACATTTTGACTCTAAAAGTCAAAGGGACAAATGACTGCTCCGGTGGCCAATGTGGTTAGAGCATCCACTTCAGATGTGGGAGGTTGCAGGTTTGAACCCTGATAGAATCAAGCAAAAGGCTTAAAAATGGTACTAGCAGCTGCCTGACTTGGCGCTCAGCATTAAGAGGTTAGTGTTAGTACTGGTCAGCCTGGTGTCAGCATAATGTGACTGGGTGGGACATGATGCCACATGTATGAGGCATGATGCCCCAGTATAAACTATGAACTGCCACACTGCAGACATCAAAGCGATATGACGGAAAAATTGTTAAAGCTACGTTAAAAACCAAATCTCTCTCACACACCCCCAGGGACAAACGTGCATGTCACTGAATGAATGGTCATAGCTTCATAATGATACATCACAAGTATGAAGAAATTTGATTAAGGGATTTACATAACACAACCAAATGAGCAAAAACTTGAACCAAACTTTAATGCACATTTTCTACCCTTGACCTCAAGATAAAATGGATGAAACTACCATATCACTGAATGAAATATCATGGCTTCATAATGAATCAACCCAAGTATGAAGAAAATTCATCAAGACAGGAAATACATGCCAATGAATAGCTTTAACTGAAACCATAATGCCAAACTTTGGATAATTGTTACCTTGGCCGCCAAGATCATAGTGATGAGCAAACAAGTCATTAGTTTTTGTATGATTACTACCAAGTATGATGACAATCTTTGAAAGGGTTTAGGAAATATTTAAAAAAAAAAATAATAAGGGTTAGATACCCTTAAGACAATTTATTCTATAACTGGAGCTTTGACTAAAACATGAAACAGGCAAGTGAGCATTCTGTAGAATCAATAGTCAAAGCTTCATCAGACTTCATGCTAAATATAATGAGAATATAATAAGGGTCATTAGCAAAATATATGCAAATGAACAGCTTTAAAAAATTATCTGGATGCCACATTAGTTTTCAGAAAAAAATGTTTGGCAATATCCACAAGAATTTGGTATCACACAAAAATACATGAATCCAATGTAATTACAGATTTTCCCTTAATAAATACTGTCATTATTTTTTAAAAAAGCATCAAGATTGGCACCTGATGCTGCATCTAAAGCTTGGTTAATGCAAACAGCATAAAATATTTTTAAAAAATTATTTTTTATATTTGCTTTGTTTATTTCACAGTGTTGTTTCCTCAACTAAAGTAGACAGTTTACATTCAACTCACCCAGAAAAGGTCAGGGTCTACATTCAGTTAAAACTGCCATGTTGTCAAATGGTTTTCTCTGCAGGGTTGTGCCGGCTCCAAAATCTGTGTTATTTCCAGTAATCTATTGTTTCAGTAATTCATCTACAACATGTTGTTTGGATTTGTGTGTGTGTGTGTGTGTTTGTGTGTGTGTGTGTGTAGTATGAACTGAATTTTTAATCTAGCTTTAACAATTTTTCAGTCATATCGCTATGATGTCTCTGCAGTGTGGTAGTTTATAGTGATGTCTGGCACTGGGGCATCATGACACAGACATGTTGCATAATGTACCACCCAGTCACATTATCCTGACACCAGGCAGACCAGTCCTAACACTAACTTCTTAACGCTGAGCATCTAGTGAGGCAGCTGTTAGTACCATCTTTTATAAGTCTTTGGTATGATTCAGCCGGGGTTCAAACCTGCGACCTCCCACTTCTGAGGTGGATGCTCTAACCACTAGGCCACCTGAGCAGCCCTGTTTGGATTTATAAAGAGTTTTCTTTTGTCTTCAGGCTGTTTTATATATCACCTATTATTTATCACCTATTGGCAATGTGATGTTTGCAAATTATGAAGCAGATGGCAGCAGCAGATAACCAATCAAGGGGACACACCCCTGTAGGGTTATACCAACTTCATGCCTCTGCTACTCATGCAAAAAATGTTGACTACAAATGCCATGACCTTGTGCAAATGAAATGAAGGCACGCTGTTAAGGTCAATGGAGGTAGGAACAATGTGATATTATTGAAGCCAGTATAAAAGGAACTCAATTTAGCCATTTTTCACTCATCTGAATTACTACAATTTCTCACACAGCAGCTGATATCATTTGTGATGTCGTTGGAAAACAGCTTTTGGCAATCTTAATCATTTTAGGTTGCTGTGTGGCATATGACGTATACGATTTTTAGAGCTATAACAATAGAAAGTAAGTATGACTTGCTATAAATGATACATGTAGTAAAATTATGAAATTTACTACACATATTCTTGACATAAAATATTATTTGGCACATACTCTTGATATGAAATATTTGGCACATACTCTTGATGTAAAATATAGCAAACTCTTTATATTAAATACTATTAACACACTCTTGATGTAAAATATTAGTTAGCACACTCTTTATACTGAATATTATTTAGTACACTCTTGAGATAAACTATCATTTTTAGCACATACTTATGATATAAAATATTATTCAGCACCTACTCTTTATATAAAAATTATTTAGGAAAGGAAAGAACTGACAATACTGATGGCTTAAGAGTGTTTAATCAACTCTAAATTTTATAGACTTCATATATGTACACAACTTCATGTTTATTGCTATTTATGGTCTTTTTTTTACCATCACATGTTTCCCAGCAGTCTCGACCATGTAGAATATGCCTAATACACCATACTGTAAGTTGTAAGAGCTGACAAATGGCAATGGGAAATTTAGTTATGCAGTGCTTAACATACTGAACTCAAGAATGAAAGAGTGCTGGGCTACTATAGTGTACATGAATGAAAGGGTGCTGGGCTACTATAGTGTACACTTATGAAAGGGTGCTGGGCTACTATGGTGTACACTTATGAAAGGGTGCTGGGCTACTAAAGTGTACACGAATGAAAGGATGCTGGGCTACTATAGTGTACACTTAAGAAAGGGTGCTGGGCTACTATAGTGTACACTTATGAAAGACACTTTACTCCACCTCCCTCAGCATTAAATAACCTATTTGTGTTGCCATGTCATTCAATCAAACTAAAGCTATCCTAAACATACTACTCTTGATTAGATCTAAACCATTTTCTCAATTTTCTGTTCTTTATCTGTCACAAGTGACTTAATATTAACATTGAAAATGAAATGTTATTTGAGAAATTATTGTTTTATTGTCAGTGATAATTTTCTTTTAAAAGTATTTTCAACTCCTGCTTTAAGAAATATTATCAAGAGAACAATACCCAAGGGAGATAACAACTATCAAGCCTAACCATTTAGCTGAAGTTGAACTTCCTCCCATGACAGAAAAAAAACCCCTGAAAGGCCATTGGTTCCATACTTTAGTTGTTAATTTTTTAAGACCAAAAGAGTGTTATTATTATTAGTAATTACAGATTACTGCAACTGTATGGGAAAATATGAACGAGTTTTTCGGATGGAAATACTGCACGACCTTGAGAGTGCAGTATATCCATCCGACAAAATGAGTTCATATTTTCCCATACAAATGCAGCAACCTTTTTATTATATGCTCATTTTCTTATACTACCTAAGGCTTAATTATTTAAACAAAAATACACAACAAGAAACAAAGTAACTGAATGTATGCCGTATTCCAAACTAAATACACAAGCGTAGATTCATCATTACAGAACATTGTTAATGCACACTTAACTCCACCCAGATAAATTTGAACTTGGTCACGCGCTAGACATAAGTTTCAAAAGAAAATGGCATTTTGGTCTACTTAAAATGGAAATTTGGAGTCATATTGTGAATGAATGCACACTGCTACAACTTATCCATTTGATCTGGAATGAATAGATTTTGGTATTTTTTTTGATTCTACGAAATTTCATGATTATGGACTGGATTTATCTGTGACAATTCTACATTAAGTACATCAGATTGCAGCAGTGAGGAGCAGTGTGTTGACATCTTCAAGTGTGTTTCTGTTCTGTCCTTTGAATTTTTGAAATCATAATGTGGGAAAAATGTGAAGTCTTTCAATTATCAAAAAGACACATTGGAATATAATGTTTATTTCATTTTTAGTGCAGTAAGGAGGATGTAATTGCACTTGGAATTACAATTTCGAAATGTGTAATCGAGCTTGAGAACCCATGACATGGCTCATGTTAATTCGGATTTGCAGAACTAAGAAAGTACATTTTGAGGAAATTCAGTATGTAAAACTGTAAGTATATTTTTTGCCATTCTTATTACCAGCTAAAGAAGACAGTTTATGCCTTGTCACTTGCATGTTATTTTTAGGGACCCTGTCTGGCATCTATCGCTAGCCTAAATCCGAAACACTGCATTAAAAAAGTTAACACGGAATGTGGCAAAGCAGCTGGTATGTGGCAGTCCATGAAACATCTGCTTTAGTTCATTCAGAAACAAATTTAATCAACCAAAACGTAAAGGATCTACTACACAAATGCACATGATTTGCTTACAAAGTAGTTCCTAATACACTACTGGGCACACATGTTGTGTACATGAGTTCAATATGAAGTGCACGTGAATGAAATATCATAAAATATTGCACGATTCTGACAATGTAAAGTTAATGGAGAAAAAAATGAGCATATAATAATACAAGCTATTTGGTATATGAGAATGGACACTAAGCCATAAGCATGGAGAAACCGAAACCCCTTCATGCTAAATATTAAATAGCTTGCATTAAAATAACCTGACGAGATATTCCTACATAATGTCTGCTAGCAAATCCCTTGAGTTATTGTTCAATGCACTGACAAACCTTTTTCTCTGGCAAAGGAGGGATAACCAAGGCAGGGTAGATGCTCTCCAGATAGCTTCTTAGAAGCTCAAACTCATTGTATCGTCTCCATAGAGATGTGGTTCCATCACCAGAGCATTTGATGTTGTTATCTGTGATCCTGTAAATATGAATGAATAAACTGTATGTACTGTTCTCTGTGTCTGCCTATCTGTCTGTGTGTCTCAATACTAAGAATTTGATACAGCTGTTGCTTTAAATGGCACCATAGTGACTCTTGATGCTGTATCTAAAAATCTATTAAAACAAATGGCCTGAGAAAAAATTCCTTTTATATAGGCCTAAATGATTTCATACTGGTCAGTATGCATTACTTAACTCACCCTAAAAAGGTCGAGGCATTTGTACTGTCAAACCTACCACCATGTAAAATGGCTTTTCTCTAATTAGTTTTACCGGCTGCAACTTCTGGAATAAAATTCTGGTCATGTACCCTTTCACTATTTCATCTTATTTGTTTGCATGGGTTTTTTAATTATTTTTTCTACAGAATATTTTTCTGCGATCACTAAGAGGCAACACAAGGTTGCAAATTATGATGCAGATGACAGTAGCACATGACCATTCATGGGTGGTCACTCCTGTAAGTCATTCCTACATTTACCATATGAGTGCCTTGTTTCATTCAGGATGAAATGAATTTGACTTTACCTGCACTATGCTCATACTAGATGGACAAAATAATCCATGTGTTGGGATAAAGGTCACATGTGAAGTAGGATAGAGATATACCACACTGGAGTTCCACAAAGGAAAATGATTGTATACATATATGCATGAGCGAAAAGATTATCTCTCATAGCTTTCTTACATACAAAAATAGAGATGAAAGAAAAATCTAACCAATGTGAGTGCAAAGCACCTGATGACACCAGATGATATCATAATCCAAGTTCCTGCCACAAATTTAAGAAAGATTTCAGACTTCCCAAAGAGCTCAAAATCCACATACTAACACTTCTCCCAAACCCAAAAGAACAGTAATGTTAATGGTTTCTGATTAAGAAGGTTCAAAAACAAAACTTTAACTCTTTTTAAAGATTTTTTTTTTTATTTTTCAATTTTTCCAGACATTTTCAAGCCCTGGAAAAGCAATTATCAAACTTTAGACCTTTTCCAGAACTCCACAACCATGCAGGAACCCTGAATCATGCATATGATAACATGAACACATGCAATATTTTTGATCATTTTAATACTGAAAAGGAATAGTTCTACTATTGCTACAAAGCAAATTCTAGTTTACGAAAAAGACTTTGTTTTAAAGTAATAAACCTCTAAAGCCTTTCTAATGATTTAAAAATATTTACAAGCTGCACTGTATTTGACTATATGTATCGTGATGACTGGCCATCGTTTTTCTTAAACCATTGTCACTATACATGAAAGAAAGATTAATAATAATACATCCTATACAGTGGATACATGTGGAATAGGGAAATCAACTGAGAATTGACACTTAAGGTACAAATAAACCTACAGATTCTGGGGTTAAAAGGTCAAAGGTCAGGGTCATGGCTCTAACTCATTAAAACCTTTATGCCCAAAATTTGGACCTAGACAACAAAATTTTTGTCACACATCTGTTGGAGTCCATTAATCAAAAATATTTTTATTTAAAATATCATATATGCTTTTAATATAAATTTTAATGAGAGTTACAATCATGCATTAAATATCAGAGAATATCAACTCTCAATCTTACCTGGTCTCCACAAGGTAAACGATATAGGTGTCCTGCATCTTCATCGATGATGTTGTTCTTTTCTCTGGTTCAACAACAGTGATCTCCATCCACTGAAGCAAGTTGGTCTTAAAAAAAAACAACACCAAATAATATATGAAACAGAGATTTAAAAAATCTGCTTAATGTAAACGGTTACAAAGCAAGATATATTTTACAGTAGATGTTTGGTTAAATGTTATCACAAGAAAGACTTTACTTGGTCTGTTATCTTACTCTTAACATTCCTGACGATTTATAGTATAAGGAAATTTTCAAATTCGGCTATACTCTGCCCACTCTTTAGCATATTAACTTCTCTGAAATTCAGATTTCTTGAAAATCTGGATACATACTTTAATGGCACTTCTGTGTCTGCCATGAAAATATCATCAAAACTGGATAAACTTGAGTACCACAAACACGACATTCACTCCCACCCCATGCTCAGGGTAAGAAAGAATCCTTAACATTCAACTCTTCTACCCCAAAATATATAGTTGTTCTTATCCTAATTGCAAGCAATTTGCAAAGTTTGGTAAAAGAACTTACTCTAGAACAAAAGTTATAGTGAAAAAAAACAGTTTTCTTTGAGTCTCAATGACTATGACCTTTGACCTTGACTTGCAACTCAAAACACCTCTACTAAACCTTAAGTGCAAGCCCTTCACAAATTTTGGTCAAGGTATGTGTTCTCTAACTCATTATTATGCAATGTCGTTTTTTTTCTTCAGCTGCCAAGACTTTGACATAAATATCAGTTAGCTTCTTTTTGACCCAAAATGTAATCCATCCACAAACTTGGGTGGAGGTCCACATACATGGTCAAGAACTTGACTGTTTATGCCAAAACCCATCTTTTATTTTTCAACCACAGTGAGTAACCTTGACCTTTGACCTTGTAATTCTAAATCAGATAAAATGAACCCAATGCAGACCAAAAAGCAAAAAACCAAATGAAAAGTCATGAACATGCTGAAAACTGGATCAACTATTATAACTGCATAAAAATCTGATTTGGTCATGTACACATATATCGAGAAATTTCTACTCAATCATGCTCTCTTGCCTCATCTGAGGTCAGCAATGAGAAAAAGTGAGTTGGTAGACAGGCTTCCTTCCTTCTCTCATACCAACACAATTTTATCCAAAGTCCAAATGGTACAAAAAAACACAAAGGGTATTACAAATAAAAAATAAGCTGTAATGGTCTGAAAATTGTATCACTTCAATAATACATGCATACCAATAAGCCTGTCAAATTGTATTTTTCTGTTATGTGTTTTGGACACAAACTTTTCAGAACTGATGGAAGGAATAGACAGGACCAAATCAATAATATATAGCTACTAACCTAACTGTTGAGCATTCAACAGCTTACTGAAAGTTGTCGATAGATCAATTCTAGCACACAAATTTTAGTTTAATATGTAAAATGCATAAAAAGACAAATTATTTTTTCTTAAAAAATGATTAAATCTACAGCTTTATTTATAATATTGTAGTCCTATCTGAAAAATATGTAACCTTTCAAAAGGAAGTTTATATTGATTAATAAATAAAGCTTACTAAGTATGAGGTTATTCCTTCATCTTTTGGAAACATCTCTGCAAGCCATCGTCATGGATTCACTTTGTTCCACATCAGTGGATCGACAACTTTTGGCTAGTGAAGATGCTCTGGGCGCACCTCAAACTACATTTTGTGTAGTGAGATTGTTATCATGGGTGTAATGCCATTTTCAACACAAGATAGGCTATAAAAGGCTGCCAGTATATTTTGTGGAGGAAGGACCCCAGGAAGAACCACTGATTCACTGGAAGCTAACAGCAAGCTCTCTGATACTCCCATGCTGGCTAAGCCCATGACTCTAACCCACATGCACAGAGGTGAGATGTCAGGGATTTGCAAAGGCAAAGTACCTCAGACCACTCTGCCACCCAAGGCCCCCTTTAGTGTCTGAGACTGAGCGATGATCCTGACATTATCTGTGATCTCTGCTTTATTCAAGCACTCAAGGCTTGTAAAAATTTATATATATATATATATATATATATATATATATATATATATATACAGTGTGACCCTGCTATAACACGGTAGTTGGGAGCCATAGAACCCCACCGTGTTATAAACAGAACCGTATTATAAGCAACCAGGTCAGTTAGCTGAAGAAAATGATGCATGTACCCAAAAAAATGTGCGGGGGGGAGGGGTATAGGAAATAAATGCGGGCGCAAAAATATGTGCTTCACTGGCACAGTTATCATCTTAAATCGATGCATATTAAATGAGAAATAGTGAAAACAGAGAAGGTATTTATAATATTTTACTTTATTCAGAGAACCAGGCATTGGTACATATACGTGTATACTGTTTATATATACATGTCTAATGTATAGCAATGAATAAAGTATCAACACCGTGTACTCACCCGTGAATCACGTCACATACATTGAATCCACAATACAAGTAATTCCATCGAAACTATGCACACACACGAATTTTAAATATTCAATAATTTTGTCACAGTTTAGTGGAAAAAAAGCACAGTCACGTAACGAATGATGCAGCACATTTACTTTTCAGTACGTCCCAAGTCGGTAAAAGTTTGCATTTTAAGTGCATTTTAAGCGTAGTCGGTAGAGTTCGTAAGTATGAACTTTTTTCCTGTAAAAAGGAAACTTTCACGACATGGTAAAAGTGTTCCAGCCACATTGGAAAATGAAACAATCCATCAGATTCCATTGCTTTTATTTAATTCAGTACTGACTTCCTTTGAAGAAAGGTTTTTTGTTTTTACTGAAGATTATAGTCGGCTTTTTTTGATGAAGGATGCATGCGTTATTGAAGTCACCGCTAAAGGACAGCTTTGGAGAACCAAACAAATGCCTGTTTCTTATTGTGGTGGCAACATAAAAAAATTGTATTGCATGATTGAGACTGATTTTTTTTCCAATTTGCTTAGTATGTTTTCATAACAATCGGTGCTTCAAAGGTAATGTTTTCCTTGAAATTTCAGCTACTGTTTTATCTGGGTAATTTTTTTAAAAATGAATTGGCCATCGTATGGTCAATTGTAGTTACAGTTCCTCCCTTCCTATTGAATAGACAAGTGAGAGCTTTTTTTGTTTTTCGTTTTTGTTTCTCTTATATATTTGTGGTAGTGGAGTGATGCTGCCTTCCACGCATGTGTCAGAAATTTAAAGAAAGAGTCAATCGGCAATAGAGACAAATGTGTTCTGGTCTGATGACAGGGATTACTACAGAAAATGTGAATGTTCTGAAGGATTTAATTTGAGTGAAAACAAGTGGAATTTTACTACCATCCACATATAAATGTCAGTCTATGTAAATATATTAATTACTAGCGAGCGGCCGAAAATCTGATGAAAGATAGCTTATGAGATAATGCCTCGTCCGGTTGATCTCCGCTACCCAAAATGTAAATTTGAAAAAAAAAGAGGTTATCTCAAAACATACAGTACTCATGCTAGATGTCAACATAAGCGGATTAAGATATAGCAGTGCACTATTAAGATGGTTTGTCAATACGGACAAAGAATTTGTTTATGTAACAATAGATAAATTTCAGTGCATTTTATATCAACTTTGCGGCTTCCTTTCATGGGGCCACTGAATTTCTCCACTCCAAACCAATGGTTGTATGTACAAGTTTAAACAGCCAACAACGTCGCAAATAAAAAGAAATCGCCAGATGGTATATTTTGGCGCCAATAAGGAAAAAAAATCGCAATTTGTGACATTGGCGAAGGCCTGCGCGATTCCTGAATAAACTGTTTAGACGTTATTTTTCATACTTCTAAGAAGAAAACACTATTTTTTCATGTATGAGAAAAATGCATATAAAATTTCAGAAGCCACGCCACGATCATCTTGTATTATTCATACGCGATTTCTTCCCTAAAATGATAATACACTTTTGTTTGGTTTTTTTGTACTTTTAAGAAAGAATTTTTTTTTCGTGTATGAGAAAAATACATGTATATGAAATTTCGGGAGCCACACTACGACCATTTTATATCCGAATTCGTGTTATAACGGAGCGTGCTATAGCGGGGTCACACTGTATATATATATCTGTATTTGGAACCTGTCCCCTATCAATCAAGGGATGGAGTGAAACATTAGAATTGTGAAGGAAACTGGAACACCCTGAGGAGGCCACATTACCATACCACATGCACTAGAAGGAATGTCAACCTTGCAGACATACCACTTTTGTGCAGTGTACATGTTACCAGTACATGGAGGTTTATATGAGCCAGATACCGTAAATCAGACAACAGTAACTAGCATACAATTTATGTGATGCAATTTTACTAGTTTTATATATATATATATAATATATATATATATATAAATGCAATAAACTGACGACGAACAGTGCAAAACTAGTATCTAACTAGCCTGAGCGCTTTCGACTCTTAATGAGTCTTTTTCAAAGGCATATACAAAACATAGACAAACAAACAAATAAAACACAAAAACCATTGTGTTTGCAAAACTCTACATGGCTGTTTCTACATGAATTAAACCTTTAAATGTATTATGTCTCAACCAGCCTATATCAACTTGATGCAGATACTGGAAAATATTTGTATTAACCTTGAAATCGATGAGCCATAGCGCCATCTATTACTTTGTGTACATTTATGTAAGCGCAAATTATATCCCGGATATTTCATTCTTATAGTAGTAATTGAAGGCTACTAAGAAAATTTAGAAAAGTTTTGAAAAGAAAATGTGCCAGCTGCAAAGGATAATTCCACTTGTGCATGGTTGTCTTTTTCTTGTCTTCTTGGTTTAAACCACTTGGCTTCAATGTTCTACGGCGGCGTATCCAGTAAGATTCCTTTTCCTTCCTGGTTTTGGAACTTCAGTTGGGGTTGTTAGCAATTGCGATAAGTGTTATATCACTGAAAGTGTGGCCAGGGGAGGAGAAGTGTTCTGCGACCGGGCTTCTGTACAGCTTCTTTGTCATCCAATCAGATCTATGAAGGTTGATCCTTTTGTGTAGCTATTCAGTTTCTCCGACATACTGAAGGCTACAGATCTTACATGTGATGAGATAAATTACATTCTCTGTTTTGCACGTTTTGGACCATGTGTGTTTAGTTTTTCTCTAGTCACTGTGCTAGTAAATCCCTGACGCACGTGATCCCTTGCTGGATCCAGTGCACTTGAAAGGGCTGTTATTCGCCATATGATTTGTATTCTTTATATATATATATATATATATATATATATATATATAGTTATTTGGTACAAAGTCCAGATCGCAGCACTCAGCGAGACCTGATTTGCCGACGAAGCTCAACTGTCAGAGGTAAATGCAGGCTACACCTTCTTTTGGATTGGACACAGCATGGAAGAACATCGCGAGGCTGGAGTTGGGTTTGCCATCAAGTCCAACCTGGTCAACAAGACAGTCGGCCCACCTAAAGGCATCAACGATCGTCTGATGACCGTTCGACCGCCGCTCCCAAGAAAGCGATATGCCACACTAGTCAGCGCCTACGCCCCAACACTGACAAACACTGATGAGATCAAGGACAAGTTCTATGATGAACTGAGATCCACTATTGCTGCCGTGCCCAGAACAGATAAACTCATCATCCTTGGTGACTTTAACGCCCGGGTTGGCGCAGATCACACCTCATGGGAAGGAGTGCTGGGAAAAAATGGGATTGGCAGCTGTAACAGCAATGGCCTCCTACTGCTAGAAACTTGTGCAGCGCACGAACTGCTCATCACTAACTCTGTCTTCCGCCTACCACTTCGCAACAAGACGTCATGGATGCACCCACGCTCCAAGCACTGGCATCTGCTCGACTACGTCATAGTGCGACAGAAAGACAGGCAGGACGTCAGAGTGACGAAGGCTATGTGTGGAGCCGAGTGCTGGACTGACCATAGGCTGATCATCTCCAAACTTAACATCAGGATACAGCCTCCTAGACGTCCTCAAGGAAGCAAGACGCTGAAGCGACTGAACGTCTCCAAGCTGAAAAACGATTCCGTGAAGCAGTCCCTTGCAGACGAACTAGACAACAAGCTAGAAGCCATCACTCTAGGCTCGCATGATGTAGAGTCTGATTGGGCATCCCTTCGGGATGTTGTCTACTCCACCACAGCCGATGTGGTAGGCCCTACTACGCGCAAGCACCAGGACTGGTTCGATGATAACGATGATCGCATTCAAGAACTGCTCGACGAAAAACACCGCACACACAGAGCGCTGCTAAATGACCCGAACTCCACATCTAAGAAAGCTGCATTCGCCAGTATCAGAAGAACAGTGCAGAGAGAACTCCGACAGATGCAGTACACATGGCTGAGCAAGAAGGCGGACGAGATCCAGTCGTATGCAGACCGCAATGACATGAAGAGGTTCTACGAGGCGCTCAAGACAATCTACGGTCCCACCAAATCAGGATCTTCCCCCCTCCTCAGTGCAGATGGGAACACACTGATCACTGATAAGGAAGAGATTCTCAAGCGCTTGGCAGAACACTTCGACAGTGTCCTCAACCGTCCTTCCTCCATCAACGCTGAAGCCATCGCTCGCCTGCCCCAGGTCCTAACCAACGCTTCCCTCTCGGACTCACCAAGTTTCACAGAAGTAGAGAAGGCAATTAAAAGTCTATCCAGTGGCAAAGCCCCGGGTTCTGACTCCATCCCAGCGGAAGTCTACGCAGCTGGTAGTCCCCGACTGACGCAGAAGCTTACTGACCTCTTCCAGTCTGTGTGGAACCAGGAGAAGATCCCACAGGAGTTCAAAGATGCCTCTATTGTCCACCTCTACAAGCAGAAGGGGAACCGTCAAGCATGCGACAACCACCATGGCATCTCCCTATTATCCATTGCAGGGAAGATACTGGCCAGAATTCTGCTAAATCGACTGACCATCCACTTGGAGCAAAGTTTTCTACCAGAGAGTCAGAGCAGCTTCAGGCAGGATCGGGGCACCGTGGACATGATCTTCGCAACCAGGCAACTCCAGGAGAAATGCCAAGAGCAGAACGTCAGCCTCTACACCACTTGTGTGGACCTCACAAAGGCTTTTGACACTGTGAGTCGTGAAGGTCTGTGGAGGATCATGGCAAAATTCGGATGCCCTGAGAAGTTCATCACCATGGTCAGAATGTTACACGATGGCATGCTCGCCAGAGTATGGATGATGGAGAGTTCTCCCTGCCTTTCCAGTGACAAACGGTGTCAAGCAGGGCTGCGTTCTTGCCCCGACCCTGTTCAGCATGATGTTCACAGCGATGCTGACCGATGCTTTCCGTGAGGGGGACATTGGCATCGACATCCGGTTCAGGACTGATGGGAACATCTTCAACCTGAGAAGACTGCAGGCTAAGACCAAAGTCCAGGAAGACACCATCCGCGACTTCCTCTTTGCTGATGACTGCGCTTTGAATGCTGGTACTCAGTCTGACATGCAAGAAAGTATAAATCGGTTCTCCAAAACCTGCACAGACTTCGGACTCACAATAAGTACGAAGAAGACCGAAATCATGTACCAGCCTGCACCCTCAGTGCCCTACACCGAACCCAGCATTACCGTCAATGGACAGAAGCTCGCTGTTGCTGACAAGTTCATCTACCTTGGCAGCACCCTGTCGCGCACAATCTCCATCGATGAAGAGGTCACTCTCAGGATTGCTTGTGCAAGTGCAGCCTTCGGCAGACTTCACAGTACTGTATGGAACAGAAGAGGAATCAGCCTGCTAACCAAGCTCAAGGTGTACCGCGCAGTAGTACTGCCCTCCCTCTTGTATGCCTGTGAGACATGGACGGTGTACAGTCGCCATGCAAAACAACTGAACTCCTTCCACATGCGCTGCCTCAGAAAATTGCTCCACATCAAATGGCAGGACAAGACTCCTGACACAGAAGTCCTCCAGAGAGCAGAGATGACAAGCATCCATGCCATGCTCAGAAGGTCACAACTCCGCTGGGCTGGTCATGTCTGCCGTATGCCTGATGAGCGCCTCCCAAAGAGACTGTTCTATGGGGAACTCGCTGAAGGCAAGCGTTCCCGAGGAGGCCAAAAGAAACGGTTCAAGGACACGCTCAAAGCCTCCATGAAGTCCTGTGACATTGACCCAGACAGCTGGGAGCAGCTTACCGAAGACCGCGCTGCCTGGTGTCACCAGATCAACTCAGGCACAGCTGCATTTGAAGAGCACCGGATCAACGAGGCCAAGCAGAAACGCCAGCAGAGGAAGAGCAGAGCCAGCGCCGACCTTCAGTCCATCCAGCCCCCGGCAATTCCCTGTCCTCATTGCCGTAGACTCTTCAGAGCACAGATTGGCCTCACCAGCCATCTGCGCACTCACAGACCAGCCCAGATCTGAAGTCATGGTCGTCTTCGAGACCGAAGGACGAACATCATCATCATATATAGTTATATATAACTAGTTACATATAACGTAACTAGTAACAATTTGTCAGACATCGGGACTTAACATCAGTTTTTAAACTAGATTTTCTTGCTACTTTTTTTCATAAAAGGCGGCCACAAAATGTAAGCTATAATTTGATGTATATTTTGCCCATCGGTTATATGCGAACATTTTATGTTGGTAATATGGCAAAATTACAAATTTCCTGAAATTAATAGTCATAAATTATGTTACCCATGTGAATACAGAGAAAAACAAAGTATAATTAAACACAAACAAACAAGTTGCTTATGTATTTATATAATGCAAAATATTATGATATTCAAAAAGGGTTAGAGATGATAGATTAATAAAGAATATTTGGTTGAATAGAAACAATGTGTCCATTAAGTAACGAAATAAATTTTATTAAGCAGAGCTAAAAAAATCTGATAGCTTGATGCCCGGGGTCCCTCTAATTTTAGTTCGGGCCCATCTTGTATTCCAAGTGAGGTGTCCATTGGGGTTGTCAAAAAAAAAATAGTTTGCCTGATGAAACTTTGATCATGCTGATGAAATGAGTAAATATACTTTCAAGCTGTTGACATACAATCCATAACATGACGCAATCTAAATCAGATTAGGACCATCCTACGTGAAATTTAGATCTGATTTAATCAAATGGAAACTCTGCTGAAAATAACGATTTTGTACTCCCAAACTCCTTGACATGGTTGTGTTTCGAGAAGACACAATTTTCAGTAATCTTAAAAAAAAAAAATAAATAATAAAAAAAAATTTCAGTCTATGCCCGTTGCATATAGTATGTATAAATGGTAATCTCTGATAACTGGAACTGAAGAAAAACTATCCCTTGGGCAGTTTAAATAGCGACAATTAAAGGAAAAAAGGTGTTCAGGTGTAATTTATTTTTATTAAATTTATATTCGAACTGTAGCTATTTGCAACACTGTATGACAATATTAAAAAAGAGGAAATTTGGGCATGTGGAAATTGGAGTCCGGCATACCTATCAACTTTTCAAAAGCCAAGTAGGGAGAATAACAAATAAAATAGTGAGATTGGGACAGAAAATAGGAGGTTTTTATGCAGCATTTTTTTAGTGCCAGTTTCAATAAATATTTACCGATCTTCCAGTCCCATAAGAGTGAAATTCTCAAAGGTGGTGCCCGCAGAAACTTTGGGGGTGGCGGGGATACATAGTGGTCGGCCATGAAATTTTATGGATGTAGGCTAAAAACATGTTTAAAGGTGAAATTGGGAAAGGAAACTATTGCCCCCATCCCTTGCCCCAATGTGTGAGCGCCCATGGGACACATCATTTCTCCCTGTGAGATGCCTTATTTTCCCCCAGGACAAGCCCACATTTTCATATTCTGGTCAGCTGTGGCTAAACTGCATAATAACTTAGGTCAAAATGAAGTACACATGCATTAGGCCAGTGTGACTAATTAACAATTAATCCTTATCATTGCATTTATCTTGTGAAAAGGACTGCCCTTCAGACATACTTTCAAAGAAACCATGTGCTACAGTTTGTGTATATAAGCACTAACAATGATTGGCAAATAAACAATGCCATATTTTGTTGTAACTTATGAAGCCTAGGACTTCATTTTAACAACTCAAATCTGCAGTCACAAGCTACCGTACATGAGGCAACTGTTTTTCCCACATTTTATATCTCACCTTATTTCCTTAGGTTTAACTCTTAAGGCACATAACACTGTTTACAAATAAAATATTTACTCTGAATTAATTCTTTGGGGGACACATACACTGTGTGGTATATTTTGTTTTATTCATTCTTTTAATTTAATCATGGTGATTACTGTTTACATATATGGTAGACATGGTAGCCCGCAGCATAGGTCAAGGGGGGGGTCACATGATTCCCATTGGAAATCATGTTGCAAATATATATGTATATAAATTCTGACAAGTTTAACCATGCAAATGAAGCTGAAAATATGTCACAAGATTCTATTCAAAACGCTTAGTAAATGTTAGCTTTAGTTTCAGACTGCTTACTATACTAACTCTCCCCGCTGTGACTGACTGAACTCCCCCAGCAAAAAATCCTGCGGGCACCCATAACGGTAGAGGAATGTCAGGTGTTTACTGGCTGAGTTTCTTTGGCAGAAATGGAGATGTGATTTTGTTTGCAGAGAAAATTACTCAGCATTCACAGTGATCAGTCATAGGATTGAAAGTGATTGGTGACAATTGTTTTTCTTAATTTGTTTTTATACTATAGTTCTGTTTTAGGGGTTTAACAAATCTGAAATTTACATGAATAATGTTTAATCTTAACATTCTATTTACTTAAGAAAAAAACTTTGTAGTGTGATATTGATTATGTCATCACAGCAGCATTCACAAGTGATAAAACAGAATATGGCATCTGTGGATTGCATATATCTATTTATGTATGGGTTGTTTTGGGGGTTTTTTTGAGAAATGAAAATTGACAGACATAATGTAATGTTCAGGAGTTCTGTGTGAAAAATTGGGAAAATTTGTGAGAACGGGAGGCAGGTGTGGAAATACCTCCAAATCGGGAGGTTTTTCTCCCAGCTTGAGAGTTGACAGATATAAACTGTCAGGGCTTGAGGAATTTCAGTCAGGGCTTGTGAGTTTATTCTAGTCACCAGCCTGGGGCCTGTCTAGAAAAAATTTCTTTGAGCTCTGTTACGACTGTAAAATGTTCAGCTTCTAGGACAGTCTAAGCAGTCTAAGAAGAAGCTGTTGTTGGGTTTTAGTTAAAATAAATGTTTCTCTATTCTAGTTGTAGTACAAGTCACACAGGTCATGTATGCATTCAACAAAGACTATTTCAGTAATGTGTATCATTTTATAGAATTTGATTCATTGGATTCTATTACATCCACATTCCTTTGGGTGGTCATTATTTAGAAGTAATCAGTAGAACAAACAATCTAGACCCTGAGCTGCTGATGCATTATGTGACTGCAGATCAGGTACTACGATGATCGCAGATGAACTTGATTTTAAGTGAGTATTTATGGTATTTCAGCAAGTAAGGATGCTGGACTTGATTTTATAAGTGAGCATATATGGTAATTAAGCAAGTAAGGAAACTGGAATTGATTTTTATAAGTGAGCATATATGGTAATTCAGCAAGTAAGGAAGCTGGAATTGATTTTTATAAGTGAGCATATATGATAATTCAGCAAGTAAGGAAGCTGGAATTGATTTTTATAAGTGAGTATTTTTATGAACTAGTTGTTTTACTTTAGGTCTGAAATTTGATCTTTTCATATCAAAGAGAAAAGGTTCTGGTAAGAAAATAATTCTCCAAGATAATGAAAAGATACTTACATGCTGACAATTTTAATGCCAAATCCTATTTTAAATTATGCACCTCTACTCTTGAATGAGACTATTTTAAAAGTCATATACGTCATGTATGCGCGTTTACTCATTCTAAAATAATTGTAAATCGTTATTTTAAAAATTAATACTAACCTTGTTTAACCAATGTATATTCAATCCTGATTACTGAATGTTCAGTACCTTAACTGTCAGACGAAAATTACCAATCTATATGGACTTTTACAGCAGTAGCCAGATACTAAAATGGGTCAAGAAAAAGTGCACCTTGAGTCTAATTATCACAATATAGGGTAGTACAAATTGCATGTAGTTTATAAATATGCAGTTTTCTCTGATATCACAGCATGCAACATTCAGTCTGGATTGTACTGGATCAAACTTTAGGTTGATATCGTCCAAAAATGTCCATGTACATTAAATTAGATTTTGCCATATGTACTTCGTGGGGTGTTTCTTTGAATGTTCATTCAAACCAAAAATCATTCTGTTTAAAAGCTTTGATAAAAAGTATCTGAAAACATTTTTTTAATATCACAAACTTTCTGGACTTTAACAACAAAATATACAACTTCTCAGTGCAAATGTCGTCCATAGCTTTCCAGTCTTATCATAGATATCTATGTTATCTTCTCCCTGTCCATCCACCCATCTGAATCTTTACTATTCCAGGTGTGGTTTCTTCTATCAAATGCAATGACTGTGAGAATGACTACATAGGGAAACAAGTAGAATGTTAGAAACAAAGATCAAGGAAAACATCTGTAGATAGTCATCGGCCATACATGAACACTGTAGCAATATGGGACATTCCATTGTTCCCAATCAGACCAAGGTCATCACATTGGAGGACAACATACTGAAAACCAAAGTGTAAAAGGCAATTGAAATACGACAGTGGAGGCCAACACTAAACAAGGATGAGGGGCTTGAATTACCACCCATCTATACTAGTCTCTTTGTATCACATGACCATTATAAGTCATGTGATCAACATTAGTTGCTGATGAAGGTAGTGAATTACTGCTTAAAAATGTCTAAATCTTAAGATACTTATGCTCTGAGTATGGGAAACTACTTATGATCATGAATTATCTGGAGCAAAGAAGCAACTTTTCAGTTGTATGCTTGTACTCAGTATTATTTTTGTGCTGTACTGTATAATCACTGATCTAAATATTTACAGGAAAAGTACATATGGGGCACTGTCTTATATTTTTTATTATTTCTTCAGGGAACAAATTTTTAACTCCTAATTCTGTGCAGCTTATTAGATCACTATTATAAGTGTTTTTCTTTTCAAGAAAGTCCTTAAATCTTTTAAAAACTTCAATTAACATTCCATGTCTGCAAAAACCTTCATTATCTTTTATGATTCTTTAATTAGTTGTATTTAAAATCAATTGTTTTGTTTGGGGAACTGCGGTTGGTCAGCTCATGTGTATTTGGCTGAATACATAGAAATCGTGTTCTCCATCAAATGTTTGGTTTTTTACTGACTGCACATTCTTTTCTGCCAGATTTATGAGCACAACCACCTTGCACATATTCCAAGTCTGGTCCAGTCATCACTGCCATTCCTGTTGGTTCAATCCACCAAGAAGTTTCCATCATTATTCAGTGAGTATGGCAAAACAATCAAGATAACACTGAAATCACTGATCTATTTAAGTATACAAATTTACAGATACATGAAGTAAATATGCAATCAAACAACAAATGTCAAAGATTCTCTTTCTAAACCAAAATAGGATTAGGCCAAATAACAAAAAAATTGTGGTTACTGTTAACTGGCTACCGCTTTTTGTTTCATATCAAGCCTGCATTTTTTTTCTGGAAGAAAAAAAAATTGAAAACAACGGAAAAAAATATGGAGAAAAAAGAATTAACAAATGGGACTAGCTACAACTGAAGTAAAATCCAGGATGTGATTTAAACTTATTTTCAAGTTTATGCTTCATTTAAATCCGTTTGGACAAACAAACAAAAATCAAAAATTTTGTATTGACCTACCTACCCTAATATTTCTTCAATGTAAACAAAACCACGCCTATTTATTATTATTATTATTATTATTATTATTATTATTATTATTATTATTATCATTATTATTTGGCTTTAAGAATATGAAATGAATGTTTTGAGGTCTGAAACCTCCAAAGTGCGAACCTAAAATGGTCAAAATCTCTGGTAACCGGACCTATTAGTAAAAATGGCCAAATCCCAATATTCTACAACGGGATGGCCAACCATATTCTTCGTGACAAACGACTTAAAATGACAATCTCATTTCTTTTTCTTAATTTTTAAAAGGATCTCAACTGTGTTTCTCTCAGTATAAAATGCCAATAACCGAATACGATGCATTGAAGTTTTTTTCTTCTTTTTTTCTGCTCCCCTCCTCCCAGTGTATCAATACGTGTAACTCAACCTCGAAAATATATAATATTCCTCGACTGCTGTGTCTGCCATGACGCAAAAGTTGCTATAAATATCTGTAATTATTTTATGATAATTCTAAACAAAATTAACCTTGCCCATCTTTCGAGCATTTTCAAATGGATCCTCATCTGGAGTATTTGGAAAATTCTCTGGCGAATACGTGGGAACTTCGTCGGCCATGATGGATAAATTTAACTACAACACACACGGAAGTACATGAAGGTTAAATTGATACGGAGAATTTCAATTGAGACATATACTAATTCTTATTTCAGTGCATTCGAGGGAATTAGTCTTATGCTAATGTACAATTTCTTCAGTTTTGTAAATTTCCCTGAGTGCAGCTCAAACAATATTTAGTAGGACTTTAAAACAGCATTTTATTAATGAGCTGTGGGTAAAAAGCCATTCAGTATGAAAAGTGTACTTAGCAAAGGCAGTGCTGATATAAACTTTGAAGAAATCACCCTACTGCAAGGAACTGATATTGACTATCAAACTTCAGTTTGATTCCCATGTTAAATATCCAAGCAGGAAAGATTTAAGGCAACTAACTGTCTTGAAACATATCCATCAAAAGTTAACAAGAACCAACAAACTGACAACACTTTTATCTCCAATTTCAATTTCTGTCCCTTAGCCTGTAAATGTAACATTTGTAAGTACTGCCCATCCACCACCTCCATGATGACAACAAATAACACCTCTCACTGTTTGTGTTTTATATACAATCAAATGCACTCCTGTTTTTATCTTGTTTTTCTGTTTTAAGTGAGGATTAATCTGCATCTCAGCACAATTTTAGTTCTAAATTTAAAATTTAATTTATAATTTTAAGCTACATGGATCTTTTTTTAGTATCCTTTTGGTCAAAACCTATTGTTTTTTTAGTTACCTAAATACTGAAGTCACTTTTAATTACTGTTTTTTCAAAAGGATTATGTTTCAAGCTATCTGTTATGTGACAGGGGATGGCTGCCATTCCCGGTCCACAATGCCATATAACAAAATCATGGCGCACATTAGCCACTTCAACCACAGACCATTATTTCCTGCAATAACACTAAAGTGGTCCTCATTGACTTGATGGACGAGCTCACATGTGGATTGTCCCAACATATTTATTTATTATGCTGTGTTCGTATCTCTTGCAAATCAAGCTTATTAAATGTTTTTATTGCCTTTATGTCTGTAAATAGCTCTTTACCTAATTTTTAATTAAGTCTTCTTTTCAACCATATAGTCTATAAATAAATCTTCTCTTCTCTTATCTCATTTAAGTGATGATAATGACAAAACCTTATAAATAAAGGCAGCAAAGAGTAAAAGGCTATTTATGTTATATTTTTAGTCGAATTCTTATCGGAAAACAAAACCATTGCATATATTTTTGTTTACCATAAGAATGCATTTTATTGTTTGTTATATCTGTTAAATAAAAAAAATAAAACAGTCAAAAGAAATTAGAAGGAAAATTAATCCTTCAGCATAAGTTGTACAGGAAGGAGAACTTACATGTGAGTATCATAATCATAAACATTAGTTGTTTGTGTATTTTGTTTAAAATTAAAATAAGATTCAAACTGAGACGATTTAATTTAAAAAGCATTGTAAATTTGACAATATTTAAAACAAAAATGTAATATTTGATAATAATTAATATAATGAAAAATGGTAGAGTAAATTCAGACTGAATTTCTAATAAACTCGATTTATTGTTCACATACTAGAATGATGATCTGTTTGATACAATATTCAGTTTCAAATTAGGTATCATAAAACTAATGGTATGCTATAATGTTATGACTTATAGTGGAGGCAAACTTTCATACATACATAATAAATCAGATACAAAAGAGACAGAGATAGAGACAGACAGACAAACTGCAAGACAGGTGGATATATGGTACATAAAACACCATTGAAATTCATTCATGTTATTTATTTGTCAAGCATATTTTCAAACATAATAAAATGAAAACCAGGACTATCTAAGCACATACCAACAGTTAAAGAATTCAAATTGGGGGTGGGGGTGATGATGTTGTTGTTGTGTTTAATGCCATTTTTCAGCACAAGATACGCTATACATGGCAGCCAGTATAACTGGTGTAGGAAGGACCCTGGAAAACCCTGGGAAGAACCACTGACCAGAGGCCACTGGCAAGCTTTCTCACGTACCCACATTAGCCGAGCCTGAGACTAAAACCCATGCAGGCAGAGGTGAAATGGCAGTGATCCAGAACCATGAGCACTGTAGACCACTCGGCCACACAGGCCCCCCGTGTGGGGGATGAAACTTTAAAATCCAAAGTACATATTGAATAAGGTTATTTTTAACGAAAAGCCTAGAAATGAAGAAAGGAATGACAATATCTTCTGCAGATATGTTTTTTCTTCTTTTCCATACAATTTTCAATTAAATGAAATCTATTATGTTTCACACATTATTTCATGTGAACAATATTTTAGCTACAGCAGGTACCTTATTATACCAATATGCACAACATATATATATTCTATTGTGTAGTTTTAATTATTACAAATCAAACAACTTGCAAACAGAACTTGTGCTACTGAAAAAGCTCATAATAGAGTATTATAAAGGCCCACAATTTTCATGAATGAGTTACCGATTTTTTGGAAACAAGAATTTTGCAGAATATTGTATCTTGCCAGCTCTGCTGATGCACAGTTGCAAGAACAATGTAAATGGAGAAGGATATCAATATATATCTGACAATCGCAACTTTTTTCACATGTCAGTAACCAATTTATATTTTTGCACATTGTTTAGTCTCCAATTCTATGCATTTTCATCCTGAATGAAAATACAGGAAACATACATGACTGTTTTCCACTTACTCTGCAGTCCATTGCAATACAGGAAACATACAGGACTGTTTTCCACTTACTCTGCAGTCCATTGCAATACAGGAAACATACATGACTGTTTTCCACTTACTCTGCAGTCCATTGCAATACAGGAAACATACAGGACTGTTTTCCACTTACTCTGCAGTCCATTGCAATACAGGAAACATACAGGACTGTTTTCCACTTACTCTGCAGCCCATTGCAATACAGGAAACATACAGGACTGTTTTCCACTTACTCTGCAGCCCATTGCAATACAGGAAACATACAGGACTGTTTTCCACTTACTCTGCAGTCCATTGCAATACAGGAAACATACAGGACTGTTTTCCACTTACTCTGCAGTCCATTGCA
>JAECUM010095629.1:0-66855 GCA_016617855.1 Megalonaias nervosa
AGGTAAATACACTTGAGTGATTCAAGGTAGCCATCCCATGTACATGGAAAGTAATACACTTGAGTGATTCAAAGTAGCCATCCCATGTACATGGAGGGTAAATACACTTGAGTGATTCAAAGTAGCCATCCTATGTACGTGGAAGGTAAATACACTTGAGTGATTCAAGGTAGCCATCCCATGTACATGGAAAGTAATACACTTGAGTGATTCAAAGTAGCCATCCCATGTACATGGAGGGTAAATACACTTGAGTGATTCAAAGTAGCCATCCTATGTACATTGAGGGTAAATACACTTGAGTGATTCAAAGTAGCCATCCTATGTATGTGGAAGGTAAATACACTTGAGTGATTCAAGGTAGCCATCCCATGTACATGGAAAGTAATACACTTGAGTGATTCAAGGTAGCCATCCCATGTACATGGAGGGTAAATACACTTGAGTGATTCAAAGTAGCCATCCTATGTACATGGAGGGTAAATACACTTGAGTGATTCAAAGTAGCCATCCTATGGACGTGGAAGGTAAATACACTAGAGTGATTCAAAGTTGCCTTCCTATGTATGTGGAAGGTAAATACACTTGAGTGATTCAAAGTTGCCTTCCTATGTACATGGAAGGTAAATACACTTGAGTGATTCAAAGTAGCTATCCCATGTACATTGAAAGTAATACGCTTGAGTGATTCAAAGTAGCCATCCTATGTACATGGAAAGTAATACACTTGAATGATTCAAAGTAGCCATCCCATGTACATGGCAAGTAATACACTTGAGTGATTCAAAGTAGCCATCCTATGTACACGGAAAGTAATACACTTGAGTGATTCAAAGTAGCCATCCTATGTACATTGAAAGTAATACACTTGAGTAATTCAAAGTAGCCATCCCATGTACATGGAAAGTAATACACTTGAATGATTCAAAGTAGCCATCCCATGTACATGGAAAGTAATACACTTGAATGATTCAAAGTAGCCATTCTATGTACATTGAAAGTAATACACTTGAATGATTCAAAGTAGCCATCCCATGTACATTGAAAGTAATACACTTGAGTGATTCAAAGTAGCCATCCTATGTACATGGAAAGTAATACACTTGAATGATTCAAAGTAGCCATCCCATGTATATGGAAAGTAATAAACTTGAGTGATTCAAGGTAGCCATCCCATGTACATGGAGGGTAAATACACTTGAGTGACTCACAATAGCCATCCTATGTACATGGAGGGTAAATACACTTGAGTGATTCAAAGTAGCCACCTTTGTACATGGAAAGTAAAAACACTTGAGTGATTCAAAGTAGCCATCAGGCCCCAGGTGGCCAAGAGGTCTAAAGCGCTTGCATTTACCAGTCACTGCCATCTCACCTCTTGTCTGTGTGAGTTAGCGTCTCGGGCTTCTCATAGGTCAGAGGTTCATACCAGGGTTTTCCCGGGTTATTCTTCAATGAGTTATACAGGCCACTATGCATAGCCTATCATGTACTGAAATATGGCATTAAACCCCAAAAAATAAAAACAACAATAACAACAACGACAACAAAGTATCCACACTGTGTACATGGAAAGTAAATACCCTCAGTTGATTCAAAATGAGCTACCTTGTGTGCACAGAAAGAACATATTCTTGAGTGATCGATTCAGAGTAGCTACCCATGTACATGGAAAGTAATACACTTGAGTGATAGATTCAGAGTAGCCACCCATGTACATGCAAGGCAAATACCCTCAGGTTATTGAGCCATTTAAAGTGTCACCTGTGTACATTGAAAGTAAATACCCTTGAGTGGTTCAAAGGAGCCACTTTTTTTACATGGAAAGAAAATACCTTGAGTGATTCAAAGTAGCTACCTCAAAAATAAAATACAAAAAGATTGTAATTGTCCCTCAAATGAAGCTAAGAGAATCTGTTGCCAAGGTAGCAAGTAGTAAAAAACTGTCACAATACTATGGTGATGAAAATGTCGATGACATTGTTTTTTTTACATTGACATGAGCAGTAAATTCATGAATAAATGAAAACCTCAAAATCACTGTCAGTACTTTTTTTATTATATACTTATTTTTTTCTCCATTAACTTTACATTGTCAGAATCATTCAGTATTTTGCGATACTGAACACCTTAATACTGCATGACATATGTGCCTAAAAATAGTACAGTGTATAGTATATTAGGAACTATTTTCTAAACAAAACATGTACACTCATTTAGTAGACACTTAGGTTTAAGTTTATTAGATTTGTTTGTGGATGAACTAAAGAAGCTGTTTTGTCGATTTGAAGTAGAGATGATAAAGTGAACAATGTGGACAAGTTTACTGAGTCACAAATGAAACTTTCATAGAAGCAAAGAATGAACATGATATTAGCAATGTCCACAAAAAAACATGAGAGATGTAGTATTGAAAATGCCATTCTGATCATTTAATCAGTTATTTTGGGAGAAATGTTCATAACTTTTCATGAATGGAATGGTTCAGACTATGACCAGTGCTCTCTAGGGTTTATAAAAATAGAATAGAAAAGCAAATTGAACCAAAGGGCTATCACATATCTATCAGAGACATACCATTTTTTTGAGTCAAAGTACTAAATTCATTATTAGTCTCTGCGAAGTACGCTGGAAAAACCTTGGCAAAATAACAACAGATGAAGGGCATAAGCTCTACTTCAGTGGAAGAGGGGACAAACACAGTCATGGCATTGGATTTCTCGTCCACAAGGGCATTGTGAATAGCATTATGGGTTGCTGCCCAGTCTCAAGCAGGCTCATTACCATCTGCCTGAGGGCGACTCCCTTCAACATCACAATCATGCAGGCCTATGCACCCACATCTGACTATGATGACAACGAACTGGAGAATTTTTATAACCAACTGCAAGATGTCATTGACAACTCACCCAAGAAGGACATCCTGTTTGTACAAGGAGACTGGAATGTAAAGGTGGGAGTTGATTCACAGACAAACTGGCAAAGCACCTGCGGACCCTTCTGCAATGCAGAAACAAATGAAAGAGGACTCAGGCTCTTGGAGTTTGCTGCCTACAACAATCTTGTGCTAGCCAACACATTCGGCCCTCACAAAGCATCTAGAAGATGGACCTGGCACAGTCCAGATGGACAACATCACAATCAGACTGACTACATCTTGGTGAAATAAAGATTCTGCACAGGGCTGAAATATCGCCAGAACATGAAGTTTTCCAGGAGCAGATATTGGAAGTGACCATGATTTATTAATGACAACGTTTCACCTCCACCTGAAAATGATCAAAAAGCCTAACCAACCAAGAATCAGATTTGACCTTGAAAAATTGAAAGATCCAAAAGTCACAGAAGCCTTCCAAGCAATGATAGGTCATAAATTTGCACCTTTGACAACCCTGAACAGCCAAGACACCGACCTAGAGTCCTTAACAACCACATTCAACACAGCTGTGACTAGCACAGCTAGAGAGATCATTTGCAAATATCATCAAACAAAGAAACCTTGGGTCACAACAGATGCCCTTGACCTATGTGACAAAAGAAGAGAACTGAAAAAGGGAAATAGATATAATGAAGGAGCTAGAAAATAGATAAACAATATGATCAGGAAAAGCATGAAAAAGGCAAAGGAATCCTGGATAGAAAAACAATGCTGCAAAATCGAAGACAGTCTTAGTAGAAATGACAGCAAAATGGCATATCAGCTGGTGAAAGAACTCCCAACCCATAAACAAGGGAAAACTACCACAATCCAAGACAAATCAGGAAAATATCTCACAGAAAATCAAGAGATTTTCAAGTGACGGACAGAATACTGCTCAGAATTGTACAATCATAAGACCCAAGGAGATCCAGCAGTACTAAATTGCCCTCAGGCAGAAGAAATTGATGACAACCCCATTCTTTGTAAAGAAGTAGAAATTGCAGTTAGGTCACTAATGAAAGGAAAGTCAGCCGGCATTGACAGCATACTAGCAGAGCTCATTCAAGCAGGAGGAGAAGAGATAGTCACAGTCCTAACAACAATCTGCAACAAGATCTGGCAGACAGGAAAATGATCCACCATGGACTCAATCCTTGGTCATCATGCTGCCCAAGAAAGGAAACCTACAGTTGTGCCAAAACTACAGAACCATCAGTTTGATCAGTCACCCAAGCAAAGTCATGCTGAAGATAATTCTCAATAGACTAAAGCCTCAAGCAGAGAAAATTATTGCTGAAGAACAGGCAGGCTTCTGAGCGGGAAGGAGCACAACAGAACAAATCTTCAATATCAGACTCCTTTGCGAGAAATACCTTCAGACCAGCAGAATCTATACCATGTCTTTATAGATTTCAAAAAGGTCTTTGATAAGGTATGGCATGCAGCCTTATGGGCAACTATGAGGAAGTACAACATTAGCTCAAACCTGGTGCAGGTTGTTGAGCATCTCTATGACAAAGCCACCAGTGCTGTCCTCATCAATGGCAGCAGAGGAGATTGGTTTCGAACAACAGTTGGAGTCAGACAGGAATGTATACTGTCACCTACACTCTTCAACATTTTCCTGGAAAGGATCATGGAGGATGCTTTGCATGACCACAAGGGCACTGTCAGCATCGGAGGAAGAACAATCACAAACCTTCGCTTTGCAGATGATATTGATGGTTCAGCAGGAGATGAAAAAGAACTGACTGACTTGGTTGAACGCTTTGACACAACCTCCACAGCATAACGGTATGGAGATTAGTGCTGAAAAAACAAACTGATGACAAACAACACCAGTGGCATCAGTGCAGAAATAAAGGTCAGTGGACAGAAGCTGGAAAGAATCACAAGCTTTAAGTACTTGGGATCAATTATCACAGATAAGGGCTCCAAACCATAATTACTTTGCAGGATTGCCCAGACAACAGCAACAATAACAAGGTTGAGACCAATATGGAAAGATACCAACATTGCTTTTGGTTCCAAAATAAGGCTGATGTGCTCAATTGTCATATCTATCTTTCTGTATGCTTGTGAAACATGGACGCTCACATCAGATCTACAAAGAAAGATTCAAACCTTCGAAATGAAATGCTACTGCAAGATCTTGGGCATCTCATACATTGACCATGTAACCAATGAAGAAGTCCACAACAGGATCCAATGAGTCATTGGATCCTATGAAGATCTCTTGACCACTGTTAAAAAGCACAAACTGAAGTGGTACAGTCATGTCTCAAGATCATCTTTACTGGCAAAAACAATCTTGCAAGGCACAGTGCAGGGGTGCAGAAGATGAGGCAGACAGAAAAAGAGGTGGGAAGACAACATTAAGGAGTGGACAGGCATGGGATTTGGAGATTCCCAAAGGGCAGTAGAGAACAGGGAAAGATGGAGAGAATTGGTTTTAAAGCCATCTGTGGTGCCCCAACGACCTCTTGGGTTAAGAGATTGATGATGATGATGATGATGATGATGATGATGATGAAGAGTGACAAAACATATATTTACATTTTGCATACTGAATTTCCTCAAAATGTTCTTTCTTAGTTAGTTCTGCAAATCCAAAGACATGAGCTATGTCATGGGTTCTAAAACTTGATTACACTCAGCGAAATTGTACTGTAATTTCAACTACATTTCCAACTGCAGTAACATTCTCCTTACAGCAATCTAAATGAAATGACTGTGATATATAGCATCATTTTGATAATTTCACTTGAAAGAGTTCATTTTTTTCCCACATTATGATTTCAAACATTCAATGACAGAACAGAAATACACATGCAGCTAAGTGAAGATGCAACACTCCTTGCTCAAATCACATGCACTTCATGTGGAATCGACAGAGTTAATAAATCCACTCCATAACCCACAGAAATGAGTAGAATTGACAACAAAAATACAAAATCCATCCATTCCAGAACAACTGGAAAGGTTGTTGCAATGCATATTCATTCACAATATGACTCTAAATTTCAATTTTAAGTAGACCAAAATGACAATTCTTTTGAAACTAATGTTGTGCACACAACAAAGTTCAGTGGTTGCTGGCAGTGCTACATGTGCATGAGTATTGTTATTGTGTATTGATGAATCTGTGGCTGTGTATTTATTTTGGAATATGCATAAATTCAATTACTTTGTTTCTGTAGTGTATTTTTTTATAATTAAGCACCAAAGGTCGTGCAGTATTAATCTGAAAAAAAAACGCATTTATATTTTCCCATACAAATGCAATAACCTAAACATACTACATGTTATAAGAAAAACGTCATGTCTATGGTCATGTTATCATTATCATTTTTACACTTGTCAATCTCTGAAAGCTGAAACCTGTGAAGTTTGCACTCGCAAAATTGAACCTGGTAAGATTTACTTTAAACATGCACTCTCAACATTAAAATGGGCTGAAAAGGGTGCTTTAATAATACATTTTATAGTCAGTTTCAAACTATGAACCTTGACCAAGCATTGCAAATGGCTTTCACTTTGAATAAGGAAGAAATACATTATTTACTTTGGGTTTGGAAAAAAAAAATTAATGCTTGCACTTGGGGACAAGAGATAAAAAGATATAAAATTTGGATCAAAATGTCAAAGATTAAGGTTACTTTGACATAAAACAAAGAAAATATAATTTTAATTACAAACCACATAACTGCACAATTGAACAACGTTGATGGTTTGCTTCTATAGCAAGGAATGTGTTAAAATGTGTTGATAAGAGGGTCAAAGGTTAATGTAGCAGTAATCCTAAGAATCAAAATAGTTCCATATCATAACTTAAGTCAATATGTTCTCTCCAAACATCATGGATGATATTTTCTGGGATGATATTTTCTGGTGCACAGAAGGAACAGTTTTTGCTCTTGTATTTAAAAGACCAAGGTCAAGTTCACTTAGGACTTAAGATGAAATCGATGTGTGTTTGATCAGTTGAGTTTAATTCCACACATCTTCAGCAACCTTCCTAAATGGTTTTTGCTTGAATAAGGAAGTAAACTATTGATCAAAAAGTTAAATAAGGTGATGGACATGTAAAGGAGAATAATGTTTCCTGTATGACATTTTGCTAGTCCTGTGTAACTGTGCATTTGTTGGCTTGAAAAAAGAAAGTAGTGTTGTAGTGAACCATATTAAAATTGAGCCTCAGGAAACTCTTTCATGCAGTCATAAATTATGATGGCACTCATCATTTCCGCTTGCTTGCCCATTTCTATAAAATCATTGATTTGGTTGGCTTAGATCAAATGATCTGATTTTCAATTGAATAAAAGCAGGCAAAGAGAAAATAAAAACATTTATACATAAAGATTTTATCCTGCTGTGTATTTGACACTTCTAAATTAATATAATATGTAATATATTTCATTTCATTAAACATCATATTACCAGATGATTAATATCTCAAACATGATGAAGAATGTACATAATCTTAATTTCAGCAAATCATATTTGAGATGGAAGAAAAATCGGAGAGGTTTATTTTACATAGATCTACCAGTATGCATGTACATGTATTAACATTTATTCATGATGGATTAGTATAAATTCACTTTTATTCATGGGGGACCAGTATGAATTGGCCTTTATTCATGGGGAACCAGTATGAATTGGCTTCTATTCATGGGGGCCAGTATCAGTTTATTTTTATTCATTGAGGGACCAGTATGAATTGACTTTTATTCATGAGGGACCAGAATGAATTTACTATTATTCATTGGGGAGCCATTTTTGTCACCTTTGTGGTTGCTACACACCATTCATTAATTAGCCCCAAGAAGAAAGGATACCTTTTTTGCCATATACATATTCACAAATTAAAGTGCTGACTGCATTTACATGTTTTGCAAAATTATGAAAACCAGGTGTGTGGCTGCCTATATGCAGATACTCAGCTACTTATGAAAATTTTGACAAGAAAAAGTAATGCATTCAAACTAATTATTCTTTGTTGTTCACTGTGTGACAATGGGAATGTCTTTGTCCTTCCTTACTTGCGTATGATGAAAAATGGTCAATGTACCTGAAAACAGTGATACACACTGAATTGAATAGTACTTGATTTAATTGATTTGGTTTTTACAATACAGCAACACAGATAGGTTATACAGTGTTGAAGTAATTGGAACAAAGGGCCTTGCCCATGGACACACCACAATGGGCAACCCAGGCTATTTTGTTGGTACAATTTAAACCATCACCCTTGCAGTCATGAGTCCAGCATGACTGAAAGCACAAAAACAAACAAAACAATGGGATACTGTGACATTTTGTTTTAATCCAAAGAGGTTTCCTGGCTGATTTACTATGAGTACTATTTATACAGTGTAAATTTGAGTAGCACTAAAATCAAGCTATGAATGTTACAGTTTTTCGATTACCAGTGATCTATTTGAATGGCATTTGAGGGTTACAGTTTCTCAGTTACTAGTGATCTGTCTGAATGTCAGTTGAAGGTCACAATTTCTCAGTACCAATGATCTGTTTGAATGGCATTTGAAGGTCACAGTTTCTCAGTTACCTATGATTTATTTGAATGGCAGCTGAAAGCAAAAATAATCTGGGACAAAGTGGTGTCATTTTCAAATCCATTGTGATAAAAAATATAATAAGTCACTGTGCATTTGTTTCTTACAAAGTTAATTCAGAAACTAGAGAAATGGTGAGGATTTTGTTCATGTAATTATACCCTCACATCTTCTGCATCCCACACCAATACCCATAATGGAGATGTGGCAAAAACATAAATGCATAGCTCTTCAAGAAGTAGCATGTTTCAAACGATTGGTCAACATGTATATTTTCTGTTGATGACCATAACAGTGTAATTCTAATTTAGATGCCCTTCTGTTGATGACCATACCACCATAATTGCAATTTAGATGCCCTTTTTAACTCTTTTAGATTTTAGGGGAACTTGTAATGATGCATTTTAAGTGGTTCTAAATTCAAAGGTGCCAAAATTGCAAGGTTTGCCTTGCAATGAATATTGTGATTTTGTAAATGCAGGTGAAATGTTCATCTGATGTTCATTAAGTACCAATAGGAGTTATTCAGTAAATACAAATTGAGTAACATATCTGTAGAACACAGTAAACATAATAATGAGTGAAGCCAGTCTCTTGGAGGAAGTGTGCATATGACAGAACATGGTGAACACAGTAATGATGAAGCCAGCATCTTGGAGGAAGTGTGCATATGTCAGAACATAGTGAACACAGCAACAAGTGAAGCCAGCATTTTGGAGGAAGTGTGCATATGATAGAACACAGTTAACACAGTAATGAGTGACACCAGTCTCTAGCAGGAAGTGTGCATATGACAGAACACACTGAACATAGTAATTAGTGAAGCCAGCATCTTAGAGGAAGCGTGCATATGACAGAACCTACTGAACACAGTAATGAGTGAAGCCAGCATCTTAGAGGAAGCGTGCATATGACAGAACACACTGAACACAGTAATGAGTAAAGCCAGCATCTTGGAGGAAGCGTGCATATGATAGGACACACTGAACACAGTAAAGAGTGAAGCCAGCATCTTGGAGGAAGTGTGCATATGATAGAACACAATGAACACAGTAATGAGTGAAGCCAGCATCTTGGAGAAAGTGTGCATATGTCAGAACACAATGAACACTGTAATGAGTGAAACCAATCTCTTGGAGGAAGTGTGCAGATGACAGAACATGCTGAACACAGTAATGAGTGAAGCCAATCTCTTGGAGGAAGTGTGCATATGACAGAATACACTGAACACAGTAATGAGTGATACCAGCCTCTTGGAGGAAGTGTGCATATGACAGAACACAATCAACACAGTAATAAGTGAAACCAGCCTCATGGAGGAAGTGTGCATATGACATCATATGGGTCCACTCAGCAGAAATAATAATTACATAAAATATGCATATGAGATTACTGCATTATTTACATGTGATTTAGAGCCAAATTATGCAAAAAAAATTTCAAAACACCACTACTCCAATTTTCTTGTGTATTATCCTGTATTTTTGTCAGTGTTTTAAGGAAACGTCCTAATTTTTTGAAAAAAAAGGTGAAATATCTTTTAAAAAATGTCACGGGAACACAAAGATTTGTCAGTGTGTTTATCATTAAATGATTATCAATCCAAGCAATTCACACAAAAATCTGCCATCCAAGTTTCACAGGAATCTATAAAGAAAACCTGCATGACAAGTACAGCAATCTATATAACCTGCATGACAAGTTTCACAGAAATCCATAAAAAAATTTGGAAAAATTGCAGATAAGTTTCACAGCAATCCATAAAAGGTGTGGGACAGGTTTTACAGCAATCCATAAAAGGTATGGAACAAGTTTCACAGCAATCCATAAAAGGTGTCAGACAAGTTTCACAGCAATTGATTCAAAACTGCATGTAAGATTCACAGTAATCAATAAAAAGTGTGGGACAAGTTTCACAGCAATTCATAAAAGGTGTGGGACAAGTTTCACAGCAATCCTTAACAAGTGTGGGACAAGTTTCACAGCAATCCATTAAAAGTGTGGGACAGGTTTCACATCAATCCATAAAAAGTGTGGGACAAGTTTCACAGCAATCCATAACAAGTGTGGGACAGGTTTCACAGCAATCCATAAAAGTGTGGGACAGGTTTCACAGCAATCCATAAAAAGTGTGGGACAAATTTCACAGCAACCCATAAGAAGTGCAGGATAAGTTGCATTCACAAGATTCTGTCTTACATTGATTTCAGCTCCAGGATAAAATGGGCAGTAACTCTAACAAAAAATGGAGAGGGCAAAGTGATTTATAGATATATACATTTATAGATGATGACCATAACATGTTTAAAGTTTCATGGTGATACCTTGAAAACTGTGATACTAGTTGTGTTCAAAATATTCTGCCATAGACCACATCCAGACCATACACCATATCCAGACCATACACTATATCCAGACCATACACCATATCCAGACTATACAACATATCTGGACTATACACCACATCTAGACCATACAACATATCCAGACCATACACCATATCCAGACCATACACCATATCCAGACTATACAACATATCCGGACTATACACCACATCTAGACCATACAACATATCCAGACCATACACCATATCCAAACTATACACCACATCTAGACCATACACCACATCCAGACCATACACCATATCCAGACCATACACCACATCCAGAGTATACACCACATCCAGGCCATACACCATATCCAGACCATACACCATATCCAGACTATACACCACATCCAGACCATACACCACATCCAGACTATACACCATATCCAGACCATACACCACATCCAGACCATACACCATATCCAGACTATACACCACATCCAGACCATACACCACATCCAGACTATACACCACATCCAGACCATACACCACATCCAGACCATAGACCACATCCAGACCATGCACCACATCCAGACCATACACCATATCTAGACTATACACCACGTCTAGACCATACACCACATCCAGACCATACACCATATCTAGACCATACACCACATCCAGACCATACACCACATCCAGACCATACACCACATCCAGATCCGTGTAAAAAGAGCAGTGTCCAACAAAAAAGCAGGAATAATGATTTATCAGAATGTGCTTCTTTAGATGATGAGCATGATATATACTGAGCCTGACAATGACTCAGGAACCATATCACCTCAATTGGTAAGGGCCATGGGTTCTCGTCATGTCTTTCCAAGAGGCACTTAGCTTCCATTTTCATGATAAACTTGAGACAAGATATATTCACAAAATTCTGTTATACACTGCGTTTGATCTGCAAGACAAAAATGGTAATAACTGTTGCAAAAATTGGGGGAGCAAAGTGATTTGTATGCTGATCATAACATTTACCATGTTTCATGGCAATCAATAAAAAGCTTTGTCTACCATCATTATTCTAAGTGTCCAGTTCCACCAATTTTCCAGACACCATATTTTCAAAATTAGCTATAATTTTCAATAGTACATGCAATTTATGGAATCCAGTTGCATTCTTTGAGGCCAATGAAAGAAAAATCAAGTTGGAACATAAACTAAGGAATGTTGTACCCATACTCTAAAATAGACGTGTGAATAAATGAATGTCAGACCCTGAACTGCTTTGATTGTACAAATTACATTCAGGGTTCCTCTTACTCTGCCCTTCCAGTTTTTTCATTTTACTGTCAGAGAGGGCCAGAGGTAACCAAATCTAAAGATTTCTGTTTCTTAGGTAACCAAATCCAAAGACTTCTATTTCTTTGGTAAACAAATCTAAAGATTTCTATTTCTTAGGTAACTGAATCTAAAATTTCTATTTCTTAGGTAACCAAATCTAAAGATTTCTATTTCTTAGGTAACCAAATCTAAAGATTTCTATTTCTTTGAGGGATTGCCATATTCTTGCCACTTTGTTGCCTTACCTAAGCAATGTCTGGTCATTAATTAGCATGTCAAGAGGGCCAAAATAATTTTACTTTCAATACATACTACATTAAGTATCAAACCATACTTCCTTTCCTGTGTATAGGTCATCAGATTTTCATGACAGGCCCATTGGTTCTGTTTACCGTCACTATTGTTTTGATTCAGTGGTCACATGCTCAAGAAAGGAGGTGTCACTTACTAAGAAAAAGCCAGCTCAGTTTGAAACATGTCTAACACAGCTAGATATTTGTGCACAATGGCAATATATCAGTATTCTTATATATAAAACACTGAACATTGCGATGTAAGTGTTCTTTGCTTGCAAGTAAGGATATAATTCAGCAGTGTACCAAGCGTACTTAAGAGTGGCACTGAACATGCATCAGTACATCATAGAGATATTAACTACTTTTCCAGACATGATGTTTGGAGAAAAAAAAATATTTTTCATTTGCACACAAAGTATCTGAACAGTAAAGCCATTATTTGCTTTTTAATGACCAGTAACTGTATGAGAGTTGCAATGGTAAGATTGTTTGCAGGGCAGAAGAATGGATAGATAGACATTAGGATTCATATGTACACCTGCCTCTATGAAAAAAAAGTTGACAGTGAAAAGTTTGTATGTTTATTTGCTATTGAAAACATGGAGACACTTCTTTCTAACCATGTTCAGGACTCAGAATTATAAAAATATATATGAGTTTCTTTAAAATTCTTTTTGCCTGATTAAACATTTTAAATAGTGGATGAGGTGATTAGTGTGTTCACCCATCTATTTGCTATGTGTGGAATACACAAGTAGGGTATTAAATGTTGGAGCACTCCAGTAAATCATTCTGGAATAACAACAGTTCTTCAGTGGTAGTAAAGTCATTACCTTCCCCATTACATTTTTCATTGTGTGTTATATAATTTTTCCAAAGAGTAATTTTTATATGCTAGCCATTAGGTGGAACATAGTATGTTATGATGTTGTCCATTCAGCCATTCATTTGTCCAGCTCTCTGTCTGCTATTGATTTCTTTTCTACATATGAGCTGTCAAACATCAGCAAACAGTTAACAAACATAGGAAAGGTAAGGAGTCATCATATTGATTTTGGGTCAAAAGCTCAAACATCAGCAAACAGTTAACAAACCTTGTGGAAGACTTGCATAGGCAAGGTAAGGAGGAGTTGTATTGATTTTGGGTCAAAAGCTCAAACATCAGCAAACAGCTAACAAACCTTGTGGAAGACTTGCATAGGCAAGGTAAGGAGGAGTTGTATTGATTTTGGGTCAAAAGCTCAAAGGTCAAGGTCCTTATTACTGAAAGAACAAAAATGGTTTCTGCATAATAACTTAAGTTCACCATCACTTACATTTACAACTTTGTATGGTTTGTATTTTTGGTCAGGAAGAAACCTATCGAATTCAGGGTAAAAACTCTTAAGGTCAAGGTCACTGACTGAAAGAAGATCGATGGTTACCATACAGTAAATGGAATTCTCCATCACTTACAGTTACCAAAGTTTGTGGATGGCTTGCACTTGAGGTAATGAAGAACTCTCAATTTCAGGATAAAAAGGACAGTTGTCAGGTCACTTTAACTCAAAGAATTAAAAAAATTTCCACACAATAACACTACTTCTACATCACATAACCAGCATCAGACTTTGTGTATGACTTGCAACTGAGGTAATGAAGAAGCCTGTTTCTTCTGAAGACAAAACATCAAAGGTCAAGGTCACTGGCAGTGATGTGGAGTAACTTTTGTTCGTCAGCATACATCTAGCTTCTGTTTGATTTACCTTTAACTTAGAATGAACTGCATTTTTCCACTTTGTGAACTTTGCCTATGCAAACTAGTATAATAGACTCTGCCACAGCAGTTTTCAAATGACTTAACACATCATCTTATCTATTGTCAGCCAATTAGGTAATGGGTGAAAAGGTGGATGTTTATAAAGAAAAATTGATTCAATACAATAACATTAGTTTTTTATGATAGATCTGGACCAAACTTGTTGGATACACACTGGGTAAATAAGAAGCTTGTTCATTTTGGGGAAAAAAGGGCAAGCTAAGATCATTGTGACTGAAAGAAAAATGTTTTCTGCATAGAAATTTCAGTTGTTTACACAGAAGCCTACAAAACACAAGGTATGAGTATAACTTACCATGTATGGTACTCTTATCCACAACAATGCTTCATCTACACCACTGTTAATAGTTGTTTTAAAACAATATTTTCTCAAGTGAAATCGTTATATGATGGACACTCAACTGATGACAAAACGTTTTACTTATGAACATATGCTCTGTGTATTCAATATACCGGGGTACAAGTTAAAATTTGGATTAGCACAGGGATTCTAAAAATGTTCTTTATTAACAAGTGTGTTATGTATTATGTAAGTTACAAAGAAAATATATATATATATATATATATGGAGACTCTAAAACTGTTCCTTATTAATAGGTGTGTTATGTATAATGCTGTTAGAAATAATAATTACAATAAATATGGAGATTCTAAGAATGTCTTCTATGAAGAGGTGCCCCATGTATGAAAGCTAGAAATGATTATAATAAATATGTAAGTCTGTATGGTACTGTGTAGCCAGGAGCATGCAAATGTACTATTAAACTCTACATACATACATACATGCATGCGTACATACATACATACATACATACATACATACATACATACATACAGATAGACAGACAAACAGACAGACAGATAGACAGACATACATAAATTTCATAAAAAAATAATAAACTATAGATAATTCACATGCACCAAGACCTGTGGGCAATTGTGTCTTGTAACCTATACAGATTCAATGTATTGAACACTCCATTGCTCCTTTTGACACCAATACACCTGATTTAATTGCCAATATACTTTAAGTCATGCTTGAAGAGTCTAAGTCTAGGTGTTTTCACCTGTGAAATCCAGAAGGGATGTTAGTAAAATGTGTGCCCCAGTATCCACTTTCAATTTACTGTTAGCATTGAAACTAGGGTCTCTTAGATTAACTTAGGCATGGACTCAACCAGTGGGATATAACAGCTGGAGAGAGTGTTATGCTTAAGATTTCAAGTGCTTCATTAACTTTTAGAAATTTTTCTTTATGGCCACATTCAAAGAAATCCATGGGAGGCATTACATCACAGCTTCAATTCCTTTAGTTTATTAGTAGGAGTTTAAGTTGCTTCCTTATTATAGGTTTTAAGATCAACCAATGAGTGTGACAGTCGCTCCACCTGATGTCAGAGTTTCTTAAAAATCAGTATTACCTTATTATTGATGGATACCTTAGATGTAAGAAGAATGGATGGCATTGACATTTATAAATTGTAGACAACTTTGATCAGCTCACACTTGTGACAACAGGGATTTAACAGTGAGAAAAAAATTTTAAGAATTTCCTCCAAACAGGGAAAGTCGATGACATATAGAGTGAGGGGGAGTTTAGAGGGCACTTTCCCCTCAATTGTCGTAGATTTTAATTATGAGCCATGTCAGTCACAGAGATGCATTTCAAATAAAGGTAGCCATAATTGCAGCAATTGAGAAGTAACAACTGAAACTAAGCCTGTTATTAGAATTACCGTGCTGCTGGAATTTAGGATGGACACATGGATTGTGGCATGTGGTCGTGTGATATGTGCTCATAGTGTCATCTAGTGTAATCAGAACTGTACTGTGCAATTACGCAACTCAAAAACTGATTTAATTGGACATGGAGTACAAGGTCATGATTCAAAGGAATTTCTTGGAAACTCTTATTGGTAGTAACATTTGAGGTGAGTTCACTGCTAATACAAATAACCCTTTGTTCCATGGTCATATCTTTTTGTTTTTTTCATGTTCTTCCCAAAAGCATTACTTGCAGTAAAAGTCACCCCTTCTTTGAGATCACCTGTTTTAATTAAGACACAACAAATTTGGATTCCATATCTAATGTTGTAAATGCTGATCAAGTCCTGCATTAATGGTCCACTGACCTTAACATAGTCTGCTTTTGTAAAATCAACACTTCCTATACAACTCAAAAAAATGTGATCATTAAGTTATGATATCACCACTATGATGTTGCTTTAATCAGCATGAAGTGTAGCACTTTGAACTCAGTATGAGATTTGTTGTGAAATGATGTGGTTGCAGCTTCTGCTTCTTATTAAATAATGGAAAGAAAATTTCTCTATAGTTTTAATAATCACCATAGCAGTCCTCTCCAAAAAAATTATGCAGTCAATGGAAGCATATGAGTCATTTGGAATTCTTGTATGATTTATGGCCTGCCATAAATCAGTCAAATAGACCTTCTGTTGCAGAAAGCTGATCTGATCTCAGTAACTGTGTCATATTCAACAACGTTTACCATCCATACTTGCTTATAAGTCGAGTCATACTGCAAACAACAAATATCCAGATCTGCCATAGCATAATGCACCTGCAGATCAGGGTCTATGTTAGTTTTACTGATTACTCCTAACAAACTGCACAGATCCAGATCTATTGGTGTATTTTATGCCATGGCAGATCTGGGTCTTTGCAATTTGCAGTTTGCCTGGTCTTATAAGTGAATATATATGATACTCACCAGAACACCAATATCTTCATACATATTAGTGTATCATCATCAATCTTTGTACAATTTATGCATATAAATATTTGTACAGTTATTATTTTTTATGGGCAGTTACTTTTTATTGTACTTTTTATGTAATGACCCTTACTATGCCATATTAATTAAGTTCAGTTTATTCCAATTAAATACACAATAACCTATGTCTTTCAGTCATTTGGATTTCTTGAACATTAGATGTATAAAAATAGTATCCTCTGTATATATATCTATATCTATATATATATATATATATATATATATATATATCACTTAAAAAAAATTCATTACAACATGTACAGTGAAAGCAGTGAAAGAAATTTCATTATAACATGTACATCGCAAGCAGTGTATAAAGGACACTCAACTGATCACAAAATTGTGAGGGTTTTTATGTATAGGCATTTTGTGTAACAGTTAGAAATGTTGGTTAACTTAAGATATTTGTTCTTTTTGAGCAGTTGTTCATAATATACAGGTTTCTAATAAGGTAAACTATCAATATTGCAAGCCACAAGCTTATTAATACTTGCCAGTTACAGACCTAAAACTTGCAGATGGGATGTAGGTCTTTATTTTAGACCGAGTTTCTCTTAGAAATCATTTTATTATTTTATTGGAACTATTTCCTGGGCAGAGCATAATGTACATAAATCACGTACAGAGAAAAATAAAAAAAATTGCCAGCTTTTTTTTATTATGGCTTTTTCAGGGGTTTACCATACATGCTCACTTATAAGTCAGGTCCAACTCCAAACTGCATAGAGCCAGATCTGCAGTTGCATAATGGTCCAGCAGATCTGAGTCTATGCAGTTTCTTAAGTGTTATTGGTAAAGCAAAACAACATAGACTCTGATTTGTCAGTACAGTATGTGACAGCAGATAGGGATCTTTGTTGTTTGACTTTTAAATGGATGTGTATGATAACCCCATTTTAGGAAGCATGCCTGTAACCTCATTATCAATTATCGTTTTCAGACAACTATTGTTCCAATCCATCATGAAATTTTGACATACCTGCTGTACTCCCAGACAGTATTGGGGTTTTATGAAATTCCAAAAAAGTGTGTTTTGATGTCCCAAGTGGGGTCAGTGTGTGCGACCAAAAATAGCAATGTCATCCAATTGAGAATAAGCAATTTTTTTCATATAAGCCAATAGAAAATGATTGCAGATTTAAATCTGTATAAAAGAAAATCATTTGTCTTTTTCTTTAAAGCATTTAGCATTTACAAAGAAAAGAAAATAGTTGGCAGACTTAGCATTGTCAAATATCAGACATATACATATGTACAGACACTCACATCATAACAACCACACTAACATTAAATAATAATATACACTAAGTTTCTGTCTTTAAAATCCATTGGGTGGCAAAATATGTGCTTAATTAGATGCAGTCTTTGCTGCTCTCAGTAGTTCATTTTGGAGTTTGAAGGCAATGCAGATGTCATTAGTGTTCATTTTTCACTCACCAGAGACTGGATGGTACTGTAGTTCAAATTTCCCTGCTGAATTTTCTGATCATATTCTGGTCAGAACTGAGTTGTTCATGGCAACAATAATGTTAGCATTGTCTGAACTGTATCTGATGCAGATTGACCACAAGATTTGCTTGTCTCTATAGAAATATTAATATTCATCATATTTTGGACTGACCATTTCATTTGGCAAGGGGTGAGAGGTATATAATATTTTCAAGTTTATTGGGGGCTTTACAGGTAACACAGCAGTAATAAACACCTCTGACCAGTATTGGTTTTAAAGCTTTATCAACAAAGATCAATTATGAAACATGAACATGTGCTTATTATTGCCTTTCAATCAATCTGTTTTATGGCTAAAATAATCCTGAAAAGCATGAATCAATTAATAGTTAGTATTTTAACAAGATCAAGATAATAAATAATAATACAGAGAACTAATCTGAATGTCAAATATGTTACATTGCTGCTGCTTTTATGACAGACATCACACATTTCAGAATGTTGTTGTTGTTGTAGGGTTTAATGCCATTTTTCTGCACAAGATAGGCTATACATGGAGGGCAGTATCAATGGTGGAGGAAGAACCCGGAAACTCCCTGGAAAGAACCATGAGAAGCTACTGGCAAGCATTCTAGAATGACCTATGTCAATATATGCAATGAATTAAATGCTCCCCCTTTTGTTCTTCACAAAGTTAGACTCCATCAACCAGGGGTTCTGCAATTTAATTTTGCTGGGCTTTGCTTGTTTCACTGATAGCTTCTTGTTTCCTGAATAACCTTAGAAAATGAATCACACTCAAACACTAAATAATCATGCTTTACATTTTACATATGAAGGAAAATCCAGTTTCAAAGAATCATTGCCACTGCTCCCAAACTTGCAAAAAATCTTTGATACAGATGGCTTAAAAATTCTCATTCAAGGCAATGATGTGTGATAACTTCTTAACATGCATCTAGCAGCTCTTTGATTTACCTATGACTTAAAATGGATTGGGTTGTTCCACTTTGTGAACTTTACCTATGCAAATGCAAATTATCATAGTGGACTATGCCACAGCAATTTTTGAAGGAGTTAACATGTCACCTAGCTAATGTCAGCCAGTTAGGTATACAGTGAAATGGTGTTTATTTATACCTGATCTCATTGCCTTTTAATTCAATCTATGACAATCTGCTGTATAAACTGCCCAAGGATAGTTTTTGCCACATAGCTTTTCTTAGTTACCCAAGCTGTTTTCCAAGTTGTGCTCTTTGACCCCTAAGACCTAGGCCACATTGGCAACTTTTGTTGCATTGCTCACTGCACATATGACACATATGCAAATATGAGAATTGTATTTGGTGTCCAGAAACATAGGGTAGTGACAGCACCATATCGCCCACTTGTGTGTTGGCCTCATGTTTACATGTTTACTTACACTTTTAAACCATGACATTTATTTTATTCATCAAAGTCTGGTAATCTCTACTGTATTCATTGATTTTACTCTGAATTTTCCTTTTCTGTTTCTCTTCATAAAAAGGTGTATATTAGTTTAAAGCATCCATGTAGCAAAATCTGAAAAATAGTTCACAATAAACAATCATTCATAGGAGTGCGATATATGGACTGAGCAACATGATGTAGGAAAACCATATATGGACTCAGCAACATGATGTAGGAGTGGCTGATATGGACTCAGCAACATGATGTAGGAGTGTCAAATATGGACTCAGCAACATGATGTAGGAGTGCCAGGTATGGACTGAACAACATGTTGTTGGAGTGCCATATATGGACTTAGCAACATGATTGTATAAGTGCCATATCCTGTATGGACTCAGCAACATGATGTAGGACTACCATATTTGAACTGAATAACATGATATAGGAGAACCATATATGGACTGAGCAACATGATGTAGGAGTGCAAAATATAAATGTAGCAAAATGATGTAGGAGTGTCATATATGGACACAGCAACATGATGTAGGGGTGCCAGATATGGACTCGGCAACATGGTGTATGAGTGTCATATATGGTCTCAGCAACATGATGTAGGAGTGTCATAAATGGACTCAGCAACATGATGTAGGAATGCCAAATATGGACTCAGCAATGTGGTGTAGGAGTGCCAAATATGGACACAGCAACATGATGTAAGTTGCCTATTTTGCCAAAGTCATGGAGTCAAATAGTATGTGCAAGATATTAAAAATGTCTCAAATTTCAGAAGACAGCTTGGTTAACTGAGTACACAATCTCAGTAGGCAACTTGGTTAACTGAGTACACAGTCTCAGAAGGCAGCTTGAGTAACTGAGTACAAAAGGAAATCTGGGGAAAAATTCATGCTGGATGAGAACATTGGCTGTCTGAAAGGGAAGATGGATGATCAGGTTATATGGGTATTTAATATTTCACTTCCTAAATGGAAGTAAGCTTATGAAGAACACCTGTTATAAAAAATAATGAAAGCAATTTTTTTCCACACATGTTTATGTGCATCATTTGATGTTTTGAAAATAGACAGTATCACCAAATAATAAAATTATTTTCAAGACCTAGGTCTAGGGGTTTTTTGTTTACTTTTCAGAAGTATTCTAATCAGTTGTGATATTGGAAGTTATCAATACAGAAGAAGCAAAATCAGAATTTCAGTTTGGGTCAAGATAACCATACCTTTCAGAGGGTAAGTCTGTATTACATAATCTCACAATGTTTGATTGGGTAAAAGCTGGAACAACCTAACAGAAGAGGTTACAGATTTGTCATGAAGCTGTTGATGCCCATTTCAAAAGGCATCAATTGGCTATCAACAATCTGCTCTTATAAATTTCTCCATGGCAGGATTTTAATTAAAGTTGGAATGGCTAATCAAGTGCTCTAAGTGGCAATAAAGGGTTACTGTTCTGCAATGTAGACTGACACCCCCAAGATACTGGGTGGCCCACCACTTTACCAGACAAAATTAGTTAGGGAACCTCTTCTATTATACATTCACTGAACCCCATGAGTTCTAAAAGTATATTTGTATCTAAAGGAAATTCAGGTTCAGATGTATTCAGGAGCAAGGTTGTCGTTGTTTTGTTGGGGGTTTTTTTTGTTTGTAAGAATGAATATATTTTCTGTTTATATTTAAGAACTACTGAAATAAAATCAGTACATTTTTGAGTTGTAATATCCACCATGAAGTAAAGTGAATGTAACCAGTCTATTTCTGGTAATAAATGCTAATAGTAGTGTGGATTTCAAGGCACCGTAGCAATAAAAGGGAAATAGTTATTAGGTCATGCATAATAAGCAAATATTTGATACATAAGTTTATGAACAGTGAGTAGTCAGTCTTATAAGAAGGAGAGGGATATATTCACTTTGCTAGCAATGACTCACAATCCTATACAGAAATTATAGAGCCCAGCCTCCACATTAAAAAAAAATTGTTGTCAGAACTCTAGAGAAGAATTTAATACAGTGGGTGGCCATATTTAAATTGTTTTTAATCATTTACTCCTGCTTAATAAAAAGTCATATTGCCATGGGTTTTTCACCAGAAGACTTCTAATGTCTAGTTTGTCCTAAGTGAGAATTGTGCCACTTCGACATCCAGTATGGCAGACACATTGACCTTTCTGAAAATCTTGTTATTGCTATTTCTCCTAAATGGATGGTAATATCAACATGTGGTTTTCACGAAATGACTTCTTAAAATGCCTAGTTGCAGGGCTCAAAATTGATACTAGCAAGTTAAGATTCTGATATTGCAAGCAGAAAAAAAATGAACAAGAAGTTTCTTGCTAATTATATTTTGTCATTTTCACCCTACTAAACATGCTGTGGACATTGTAAATAGCCAGCTTTTTGCTGGTTGAAAAACTTATAACCATCAAAATGCTACCAGAACTGAAAAAAAGTTAATTCTATGGTCTGAGTTGAGCCAAAATGAAAATGGTGCCAATCTAATATCCACTTTGGCTGCCATGGGTGCTTTCTGAAAAATCTTGTTATTGTTGTGTCTGAACAGAATGTCTTATTAAAATGGGGTTTTCATCCAATGACTTATTATCATATCTAGTTCGTTCTAAATGAAATGCTGGTCTGACCTGTAATATGGCCACCATTGCACGCATTTAGAAAACCTTGTTATTGCTACTCCTCCTGGATGGATGGTCACATTGGTATATTTTATTTGCCAAAATACTTATTATGATATCTAGCTGGACCACAATGAAAATGGTGCCAATCTGACATCCACTATGGCTGCCGTCTTTAAAATCTTGATATCACTACTCCTCTTGAATAGAAAGTCATATCAACATAGGCATGGTTGTCAATGGTGTCAGGCTGGTCCTAAATGAAAATGGTGCCAATCTTACATTCACTTTGGCTGCCAATCTGCAGATGTTGTTATTGCTGAAAAAAATAATATCAGAGATGGTTTCAAGACTCTGCAGTTAAAAGAAATGGTCTTTCTTACATTCACTTTGGCTGCCAATCTGCAGATGTTGTTATTGCTGAAAAAAATAATATCAGAGATGGTTTCAAGACTCTGCAGTTAAAAGAAATGGTCTTTTCTTGAATTCCAAAAAATAAGTTAATATCAGTGAAGAAAATACAAATGCCTAAATTACTAATGAATGATACTAATGAATTTTTTTTCATGATAAAAACTTTAACTTTGTAACAGAGGGATGCTACTTAATGTTTCTCAGCTATTAATTATCCAGTCATGTCTCAGAGTTGCATTTTTATATGGTGGCCAGAAAGCAGAGTACAATATGTCATTATCTCTCTCTATCCAAGTTGTCCACCATCAACAGCTATCAAACTTTGTAGATAGATATCAATTTTGCACTGGTGGTACAGATGAACCCTATTAAATTTTGGTCATTGGATCAGCTGAAAGAAGAAAATGGTTTCTACACAATAACTGAGTTCTCTACATTCAGCATTTACCAAATTCTGTGGATAAGGAAGAAGCCTATCGATTTTGGGTCAAAAATCTAAGATCAGAGTCAGTGGGACTGAAATAAAAGTGGTTTGTGTACAATTACATTAATTCTGTATGATTCACCTGGATCAAATTTAGTGGATGGCTTGCACTTGGGGTAAAGAAGAGGTCTATTCATTTTAGGGTCCAAATATCAAAGGTCAAGGTCACTGACTGAAAAATGGTTTCCATACAGTTACATTAGTTCTGCATCACAAACCTGAAACAAATTTTGTGGATGACTTGCACTGATCCAAAGGTCAGCAGTCTCAATCACCATCACTTCAAGAAGAAAATCGTTTCTGCACAAAAGGTTGAGTATTGGTCATGCACTGACATCATAGACAGCTAATTACTTCCATATTAGGTAAGAAAGAATCCTATTGATTTTTGAGTCAAAGATTAAAGTCATTTCATAGTAACTTTAGTTCCTACCCAAGCACCTTGACCGAAATAGGTGGTAGGCTTGCATTTAAGGTGTGAAAGAGGCCTAATTATTAGCAGGTCAAAAGGTCAAAGGTTAAAGTTATTGTGTCTCAAAGAAAAATGGGTTGTGTAGAATAATTTCTGGGTTTTTTGCAGCAAGTTCCTTTGCCAAACTTTGTGAATGCCTTACACTTTGGGTAATAATGAAACCTATAGATTTTGGAGTCTCAAGGTCAGAGGTCATGTTCGTGTTAAGTCTGTTTAGAAAATATTGGTTTCTGAACATTAAGATATTGAATTTAGGCAGACATATAATGTGCCATACATTGTACTCTTGTTTATATCATGTATTTTGTGAAGATGCTTTATGAAATAACACGGTAACGTGGGCATGCACACACCCATTGGCAGGATCCCACTTTGAAACCTTTTTTTTTAGAAATGCATTATTTGGGAACCAGAGAATAAGTGTGTCGGATTCTGTGGGAAGTTACATCTGTTGTTAAGCAGTGACCATTCTAGACCAGCTACCATATATTGTTGCTTATAAATCAAGTTCAGCTGCAAACAGAATTTACCCTGATCTGCCATTCTATGATAGATCCACAGATCAGTGTTAATGTTGTTTGTTCTACTGATTAATCCTTGTAGACCCAGATCTGCTGGTGCATTGTTCAATGGCAGATCTGGGCTTATGCAGTGTGCAGTTGGAATTAATTTATAAGCGATTATATTTGGTATTCTATCATTCCCTCATTTTCATAGAATTCATGGTTGCTACAAACTATGAATTTAAAAATGTGTTCTACTGTGCAAGCAGTATAAGATTATTTTTCAAATCCATAAATGGAAATGCATGCAAAGATGTAATTTTTATAAAAACTATTAAAATTGATACCCACAATAATGAATGAATTCACAGTACTCATTAATATAGCCACCTTCTTTTAGAGATCACCTCATTATACAACACATGGCCTATGTTTAGAGATCACCTAAATGTACAACCTGCTTTGAGAGATCACATCATTATACCACCACCTACTTTTAGAGATCACTTTCTTATACAATACATTACCTGCTTTAAGAGCTCACCTCATTATACAACACATGGCCTGCTTTTAGAGATCACTTCATTCTACAACCACCTGCTTTTAGAGATTACTTCATTATATAACCACCTATTTATAGAGATCACCTCATTATACAACATTGATCTTTTAGAGATCACCTCATTATGAAACACATGACCTGCTTTTAAAGATCATCTCATTATTTAACCACCTGTTTATAGAGATCACTTCATTACATAACCACCTGCTTTTAGAGATCACTTCATTATACAAACAGCCTGCTTTTAGAGATTGCCTCATTGTACAACCAATGGCCTACTTTTAGAGATTACCTCATGATACAACACATGACCTGCTTTTAGAGATCACCTTATTGTACAACTTATGACCTACTTCTAGAGATCACTTCATTATACAGTCATCTGTTTTTAGAGATCACCTCATTATATAACACACTGCCTACTTTTGAGATCACCTCATTGTATGACTTATGGCCTGCTTTTAGAGATCACCTCATTGTATGACCACATGTGTTTAGAGCTCACCTCAGCTGTCTCATAGAGATAGCTTCATAATAGGAGTTTGTGAACCAAACAGCAGCACACAAAACTGTACTTACCAAGGCTTATTGTATTTATACAAACTTCTGAATTAAGTTAACAAGAATGAAATTGCGTTGTATGCCATAATTATGGCATGATTACACATATATTTATCAATCTGGAGAATGCACAGCAAAAGGGCAAGTTCTTGCTTGTTTACAAACTAAGTCACTATAGATTCCTACCATACTTCAAATACAAGCGCATGTAAACACAATTCTGTATCTATACCTATACAGGAACGTTCAACAGTTGGGGTTGCAATCTCAGACCAAGCACAGTATGGTATCTTTGTGGCAGAAAAAGGTATATACCACATATTGCATCTTAGTCAAACCTGTGTTTGGTAGTTATCTCAATAAAATGGGGATTAAAAAAAAGGCAATTGATGAATGGTGATAAGATTTATCACTTGTCTTTCATTTCCACATTCTAGATGTAAGACAAATCCTTGTTTTGCTTATGTTATTGTTATTGGTTTGTTTTCTTCTAAGTTTTGTTTACAGGAGGAGCCATAGAGAAACTTGTATTTAGCTGACATCGTACTGTTGCAATCAATAGATTTGTTCAGCATCATTCGCTGTCAGCATACAATTATAATTAATCAATTATGGTTTGTGTAATCAATTTTGGGGTCATGCCATTCACATAGTATATAATAACCTTAGGCTTCTTTAAATATGCCACCTTTCACAAGAGGGTATGGCAGCAAATTAATTGATTAATAATTGATCAGTTGTTGGTTAGCTGAAACTTGTGAACCATATTGAAATTTTAACTCATTTCCAACAATTGATACTATGAAAAAAATTGAATGAAATTGTTTAGAGACATGTGATAAAACAAGTTAAATGAAAATTAATACACACATAAAACAGAATCCTTCTTTATAATATTGCTCAGTTAAATGGGTCCAATGGAGAGTCATGTAAGGCATTACCTAACAAATCTTGTAATAGAGTCCTTTCTACACATATAAAAGTCAACTTGGTTTATAGGGTACAACTATTATAGGAGCAGTTTTTGAATATGTGTGTGAATACACTTTATGGACCTTCGGGATTTTATATAAATTGTGTGTGTGTTGATGAACAGCTGGGTCATGTATTCTAGATTACTTTCTAACAGACTGGTACTTTTTATTGGAGAAAAATTTGTATAATAGTTTAGGTGCTCAGTCAGTTTCACACAGTGCTAACATGTCTTTAGCTTTCCCCTTAAGCAAATACACAAGGGGATGGGAAAGATATTGATATATCTATCAATTTTATACCTCTTTGCCTTATGATGGTAGCCTTGTTTTGTTCCTCTGTTTACTTTCCTGACTGCTGGAAATATAGTTGATTGAATCTGTCACACTAGGCTGTGGGTGGGGTGGGGTCCAAGAACAACATATTTCATCTTGAGATTGAGTGCACTGAATGACACATATTTTTTATAATGGCTATTTTTAATGACAATTTTTTGCCATGAAGAAATGCAAACATACAACTTCCCCAGGAAATCTTACAGAGACCAACGTGTATTGGATACTGAGAATAGTTAGACTTAAAACCATTCTGGGGGGCAAAAAATATTTATAAAGCATATATATTTCTTCCTAAGGAGAAAAATTATTATCAATAGGATCAATCAGCAAGCTTAAAAGACATATAGTTAATGATATTGGAATTCACTCTGGTCTCTTACACAACAAAAATGTAGCAATACAACTCTGTTACATTCCATCTATGTAAGGTATGAAAACGTTCACAATGTCATTGATGAAAAAGAATGTAATATTTACCATGAACATTGTTTTGTGAGTACACAGTGTAGTGCAAAATGATATTGCAAAATCTCAGAGGGGAGAAACAAGTTGAAAGGGCTTTGTTCTTAATTGTAAAGAAGAACTTTATGGAGCTTCTCACTTAGTTGTGGTGATGTGTGTCTAGTCAGGGTACCATGCCCGGTGGGAAGTAAGTACCTCCATGATCTTTTCATTGCATGTACAGTATATACTCACTTATAAGTCAAGTCAAACTGCAAACAAAGATCCTGATTTTCCATAGCATAATGCACCTGCAGATCAGGGTCTGTGTTGTTTGTTCTACTGTGAGTGAGTGAGTGATTTGGATTTTAAACATAGCTTTAACAATTTTTCAATCATATTGCTATGATGTCTGCAGTGTAGCAGTTTATAGTGATGTCTAGCACTGGGGCATCATGCCACAGACATGTAGCATGATGTCCCACCCAGTCATGTTATCCTGACACCAGGCCAACCAGGCCTAACTCTAACTTCTTGATGCTGAGCGCCTGACGAGGCAGCTGTTAGTACCATTTTTATAAGTCTTTGGTATGACTTAGCCAGGGTTCGAACCTGCGACCTCCTGCATCTGTGGTGGATGCTCTAACCACTACGCCACTGGAGTTCTACTGATTATTCCTAACTGCACAGACCCAGATTTGCCATCACATTATGTGACAGAGACATGGGTCTGTGTAGTTTGCAGTTGGACTCATAAGTGAGTATATACTGTAGTGAGAGTGCCATTGATAGGGGAGATCTAATAGTACTAATTCAGTCATATATAGAGATCTAATAGTGCTAATTCAGTCATATATATAGATCTAATAGTACTAATTCAGTCATATATAGAGATCTAATAGTGCTAATTCAGTCATATATATAGATCTAATAGTACTAATTTAGTCATATATAGAGATCTAATAGTGCTAATTCAGTCATATATATGGATCTAATAGCACTAATTCAGTCATATATATAGATCTAATGGTACTAATTCAGTCATATATATAGATCTAATAGTACTAATTCAGTCATACCCTCTCTTCCCATTTATTTATGACATACCATTTCTAGTATACACAGCTAAAACCTGTACCATATATAGTTGCTTATAAGTCCAATCTAACAATATTGATCCTGATCTGCATTAGGGTCTGCATTATTTGTTTAAATGTGAGTCCAGGCATTTTTAACTCTGCACTTGGACTCAACTTCGAAGCAATTAGATATGGTACATATGCAAGCGTTGGTGATCACTAAAATTGCCATTGGAGATCAAAATTTTCAATAAAATGTTTCAGAAAAATTAAATGCAACATAAAAAATTATTCATATTCCCAAAAATGTATTATATAAACAGCATTCCCTCAAAAGTCCAGATTTTCTCTTGTGGTCTTTCATCATGAAGCTTGTCAATTGAGTTCACATGAACAACTTGAGCCTCAAAGGATGGAAGTCGATACACTTGACAAGAATGTGTTCTACTGTCGGTGGACACTGACAAATATGTTCTGTGGTCAAGATTCAGTCATTTTTGTCTTCAAGAAAATCTGATAAAAAATATAAGTGTTTTCTTAGAGATTAAAATAGCATTGTTTTTTGTAATAGTTGCTTCGCTCAATTAGTTTAGTCATATCTTTAAGAAAAGTGATTGCTCTGTAAAGGTGACCTCTCAGCTTAGGGGTGTTATTAAATTTGGAAGTTGGCAGAAATTTTTAATAGTTATCTGGAAAATTTGGGAGTTTCTGATATGCAAGTGGTAAAATAGAGATCATTGCAACCAGGGCTTGTAATGACACCCATAAAGCCAAGCAGTCTTGACTGTGTTCTTAATCATGCAGATTAATTGGAGTAGATGTTATGAGCTCCAAGTCTACAGGTAATGCATATCATATCTACAGCTTTTTTATATATCAAATTGTTGATCTATCAGTCAGTAAAGACAATCAGTCAGGAAGTTGAAGGAGGTGCTAATTTTCACTTAATACAATGGAGAAATTGGGTCAGAAATATACAGGTGTAATTACCATTCTACTCAATATCTATCAATAACTCCCCAGTTTTTAATACTATTTGAAAAGAATGAATTTTTTTTTAGACAATGCTGTGTCTGGAACTTTGCCAAACCAGTTTTAAGATCCCAACATTTGAAACAAAAACTTCATTCTTTAGGATTTTTTGTCAAAGACAATTTTTTAAGGAAGAAAAACTTGTCTACCAATTGTACTTGCTTATAGGTTGAGTCCAACTGCAAAATGCATAGACCCAGATCTGCCATCACATAATGTGCTGGCAGGTCTGGGCCTATGTAGTTTGTTAAATGTAATCAGTAAAACAAATAACATAGACCCTGATATGCTGGCACATTATGCTATGGCAGATCAGTGTTTATGTTCTTTGCAGTTGGACTTGACTTATATTTGAGTTTTGATGGTACTTCAGTCCTGTGAGAGAGAGAGAAAAAAAACCCATATATATTGTTCCATTACACTTACATTAGGCATGTATTGCAAGCATATCCTGTTGTTTTACAGGTGCAAAGCCACTGGTTCCTAAAATTGCATGCATGCATGTCTTAAGATTGTGATAGGATGAAAGAATATGGTTCATTTTAGCACTGTGGTTAGGATCCATATCTTCAGACATCATTATGTACTAAACTACAGTATTACAAGAATGTTCAACAATCGGAAAAATTTTATTCTTTAAATTCATGTTATGTGTGCATATAAATTGTTCAAAATAATAAGATTTTAAAAAAGGGTGATATGGATATACTACAAGGCTTCATGTTGTGTTCTTTCAATCCATATTTGACAGAACAATTAAAGTACAATGATTCAGAACAATTGAAGTACAAAGACTTTCATATACATTTTTGACCTAATGGATGTTAAAAATTCTAAATTTGTATTGCATTATTTAATTTTGATAACTTTGGTCATGGGCTACATTGTGGTACCATATTATATCCAGAATTTCAATATAATGAGGGGCATTATGGTGAGGATGAGAAGTACATACCATGTATACTTGCTTATTAGTTGAGTCAAACTGCAAAGAAAGATCCTCAGCTGTCATTGCATAATACGCCTGCAGATCAGGGTCAATGTTGTTTGTTCTACTGATTACTCCTAACAAACTGCATAGACCCAGATCTGCCAGCATCATGCAATGGCAGATCTGGGTCTGTGCAGTTTGCATTTGGACTCAACCTATAAGCTAGTATATACGGCAGAAGAATAACATCTTTTATTAAAAGTGTTTTGGAAGATGAAAACAGAATACAAATTATTTTATTGGATTATATAAATTCAACTGAGGCTTATGTTAATTAATGTATATCATTTGACTTGCAAATGTCAGTCCTGTTAAATTTAGCTGTTAAATTCTCAACAGTTGTCTCAGACTGGGGTTTTGCATTATTTTATTTATAATATTCTGACAAGAAGTAGAACAATGTAAAGGATAAAAAAATATTAAACTTATATACCTCAGAGGTCTTTTTAAAAAAAGTTGAGGACTCCATCAAATTGTATATCATGTTCATGGAGGTAGACAGTCATGGAGGTAGACAGATGAATGGACAGAATGGTATAAGAATATCATGTTCATGGAGGAAGACAGTCATGGAGGTAGACTGTCATGGTATTAAAGATCATACTAGTAGGATTAAAAATGGCCCAGGTGTTGTCAATCTCTGGACTTTATCTCAGATACTGGGAAATGGGGGTCACGACCATCAGAATTCAGGTCCAAGTATACCTATTTTGCCTTCGCATGAATGATAGAAATTAATGTACAATATTCAGCGATTCTTCAGAATAGTGGATCTTAGTCGTAAACATGTCAAAAGTGAAAACATCCTTGAAAACTTATCTAACTCAATATATTTTATCAACTGCTCAAAGATCAGCTCAATGAATGACATTTCTTTCCATTTGACTTCATTTAAATACATATTTCAGTGAACGTTTTGAAATGAAAACCTTGATCATCCATTTTAGTCAAAGGTAAATAAATGCAAATGCTAATTCAAGTTAACCTTGCCCTTGTGATTTTATCACAGTTTTCTTGTTGGAATTAAGTTCCATATAAGATCTACATAATGAGCTGTAATCAGTTCATTAATTGATAATTGGTAGTAATTAAGTCTTAATCTATTCCATTTTTACGTTCATAGATCTGTTTTGGAATAAAGTGACAACAATCTTTCTGTAAACTATCTCTGTAAACATGTGTTTAAAAAGAGGAAGGTGTGTAACATTTTATTTATAATGGCTACCTTCTGTAACACTGGATTTTGTCTTGATTTGGATCTGTAATGTTTTGTAGAAGCTACCCACCTGACACTGAACACATTTCACATGGAGTGTTAAACATGGATAAAATATTCCTCCCTCCATTTATTTTAATTCAAGCATTATGATAATAATTCATTCAGACTGAGAGAAGAAACATATTCTTATGGGGCGGGCATTATCTACCCAGATAATTTGTGATCGAGAGTCCGTACCCAGCCACTCAATAAAGACAGGTCGCTCAGTTCTCATGTACAAAAGAAATTTGCCCCACAATTCTACCCTGGCTCCAAGCGTCTGACTTGTGATATGAATATTTTGAAAATGCAGGTAAAATATGGTGTCGCTATACTTGTGAGATTAGAATAACAATAGAGTGGGAATGCCGGCAAATGGATGTCTAATCCTGGATAACTCGCAAAATAGAGTTAATGTGCTGTGAGGGACTAAGGGAATCCATGGGCCTGTTTTGTGATCAAGAGGTAAAAACACACTTGAGGAAGTGCATATGATACTCCAAAAGAGTTCAGTCAGATGTTATTTATATTCATCACACTTACATTATTCTTTGATATGCCATCTAACGTTTCTCTGGTTCTCCTTGCTTCAGAGCAACTGGAGACCTTGAAATTTTTATCATTGTCAGATTTAGTCCTGTTGATATTTCCATCTATATTTTTGACTGTAAAGGGATTCTTTTACTTCTTACTCTGTTGTAAATTTAAACACAAGAAACTCCACAACATTTACAGTGGAACTTGCCTTAGTAGATACCTGCATACAGTGGACAGCTGTTTATGTAGGACAACATTAATGGATGCTTTTTCTTATCATAACTTCAATATTTTACCTCTTTATAAAGTACATTATTCCCTCACTATTCATGGGAGCCCTAAAAGTAGATGACCTTATAGGTGAAGTTGCCTGTTATTGAGGTATTTTATACATGATATCAAATAATGTAATAGAATCCATTATGATGCATGCCTTATAATAAGGTTTTCATGCAAAATATTAAATAATGTAATAGAATCCATTATGATGCATGCCTTATTATAAGGTATTTCATGCAAAATATCAAATAATGTAATAGTATCCATTATGATGCATGCCTTATTATAAGGTATTTCATGCAAAATATCAAATAATGTAATAGAACCCATTATGATGCATGCCTTATTATAAGGTATTTCATACATAATATGTAATAATGTAATAGTATCCATTATGATGCATGCCTTATTATAAGGTATTTCATACATAACATGTAATAATGTAATAGTATCCATTATGATGCATGCCTTATTATAAGGTATTTCATACATAATATGTAATAATGTAATAGTATCCATTATGATGCATGCCTTATTATAAGGTATTTCATACATAATATGTAATAATGTAATAGTATCAATTATGATGCATGCCTTATTATAAGGTATTTCATACATAATATGTAACAATGTAATAGTATCCATTATGATGCATGCCTTATTAAAAGGTATTTCATGCAAAATATCAAATAATGTAATAGAATCCATTATGATGCATGCCTTATTATAAGGTATTTCATACATAATATGTAATAATGTAATAGTATTCATTATGATGCATGCCTTATTAAAAGGTATTTCATGCAAAATATCAAATAATGTAATAGAATCCATTATGATGCATGCCTTATTATAAGGTATTTCATACATAATATGTAATAATGTAATAGTATTCATTATGATGCATGCCTTATTAAAAGGTATTTCATGCAAAATATCAAATAATGTAATAGAATCCATTATGATGCATGCCTTATTATAAGGTATTTCATACATAATATGTAATAATGTAATAGTATTCATTATGATGCATGCCTTATTAAAAGGTATTTCATGCAAAATATCAAATAATGTAATAGAATCCATTATGATGCATGCCTTATTATAAGGTATTTCATACATAATATGTAATAATGTAATAGTATCCATTATGATGCATGCCTTATTATGAGGTATTTCATACATAATATGTAATAATGTAATAGTATCAATTATGATGCATGCCTTATTATAAGGTATTTCATACATAATATGTAATAATGTAATAGTATCAATTATGATACATGCCTTATTATAAGGTATTTCATACATAATATGTAATAATGTAATAGTATCCATTATGATGCATGCCTTACAAATAATGCAGTAGGATCCATTATGATGCATGCCTTATACTGAGGCATCTTATAATAGAGAGAACTGTCACCTGCTGACAAAAGGCATATATATATATATATATATATATATATATATATATATATATATATATATATATATATATATATTGTTTTCTTTAATGTTCTGAATCTATATTTATGTTCTCTTGGTATCTCAATAAAAAAGGGTCTTCAAACTGCATGTATGAAACTGTATGAAAAGATAACAGACTGGAAAATTGACTGATAAGATTAAAGTCACATTCAGACTCTTTTTCCAGACTTTAAGATAATGCATGGTGAAATAACAGTGGGGAAGAAGGAAAGGATAAACTAACTATAAAATCCTAGATAATTTTTCTTTTGAGATCCTTCATTTCAAATGGGTATGAAGGCCTTGTGTGATCAATAGTCCTGTTTAATAACAGCTAGACATGCATACAAATAAATCAACCATAAATTTAATACACCTCAACCACCAAACCATTAATCTTCCATTTGTCACCACATCCATCCCTGCTGAGAGTCTAAATATCAGCTAAGGATTCAACATTGGCTCTGTATGACTTCTGTTTGGCTCTTGGTGAAGTGACAAGAAGCACCAAGACTCTCTTGAAGTGAATCTTTGTGTATGCTTTGAAATTTGTCTCTCGTATATTCCATTAATGTAATAGATTTAAGTAGGTGGCTCCATATGCCAGAAATGAATATGAAGGTGGAAGCATATACAGACATGAAATATTTTAGAAACCTGTGTAATGCAAATAAAATGTTTTTGTAATTTTGTTGTATATGGCATGCTAGAGCATCATTAAAGTATATAGATTTTTACCACAGTCCTTTGCATTGTATCATATTTCAACCCCTGAATGCCACCCATTTTATTCAACAAAAATCATTTTATAAGTGAATCACTATTAAATAAACAAAGATAAAATTCCAAGAATAGAAAATATTGCAGCTGAAGATAAGCCGTAAAATTCTAAATTCTAAATTATACCATTTTCTTTAATTATCAGTATTATTTTTTTAAAATTTGAGTAAAATGAAAAAAGTACAAAATAAATTTAATGATCATTCCTGATATATAAATTTAACTGGGCTCACTATTTTCTATGAAAATATGAAAAAGAAAACAATGAACAGATAATGAGCTTGTTCCATATTAGTAGATAATGTAGAATAAAAATCAACATCTTACAGAAGAAACAAATATATGAAATGTTAAGAAAGAAAAGAAAATTGAATTAAGAAAATTCAAATAATACAACAAAAATACTATTGTCTGGAATTGGAAGAATTGATGCCTTCAACTATCTGAAGTTCTTGCATACCTCACAGAGCAACTAATGCAGTGGGATCTATTCAGCCCCCTGAATTTGTTGTTTTTCATTGTTTAATGCCATTTTTCAGCACATGATAGGCTATACATGGCCACCAGTATATCTGGTGGAGGAAGAATGCAGAAAAATCCCAGGAAGACCCACCGACTCACAGGAAACTACTGGCAAGCTTTCTCACATACCCATGCTGGCCAAACCTGAGACTTGAACTCACACAAACAGAGGTTTGATATCAGTGATCTGTAAAGGTGAGCACCTTAGGAACTTGGCCACCCTCAACCGCCTGAAGTGCTTGCACACCTTACATAGTAACTAATGCAGTGGGATGTATCAGATGTATAATTTAATCTTGCACTACTGTGAGAGTCATGACTTATATAATGCTTCATAAATTCCATGTGATAATGTTATTGATAAGTTAACAAACCTGAGCAGGAAATAAAATATTAGATAGTTTCAACAGTTTGACATGGTATAGTAGTATCATTAAATGAATAGATCATATTGACCACACAAAGTATTATTCCAATTTTTTATCCCATATCAATTTTTTTCCACTGCTGTGCTAATATAACATTTAGCCCTTTTGGCCCAAAATGTATGAAGTTATAAATAACTTTTTTTTCTCACATGGTTTGTATATCCTTTAAAAGAATTCTTAAGTTTGAGATGTTGCCATGAAAACTCCTTGAATTTTCCCCACATTTTCTTGAATTCTTGTGAGAGAATACAAAACATTGAAGCTGAACGAAATATATCACTTTTTAATTGGGAAATTTCGTTATTTATGTAATTTTTAAAGAATAATGAATAAATAAATATATAAAATGGAATACAATGGGGTGGATCAAGTGACACACTATATAGACATTTACTAGATGTCTCTTTGCAGTAGTGGTACACCAATTACCGGTAGTTGTGGGTTTTTTTTCCTACTTTGCAGTGATAAAAAACTTTCAAAAAAATCCCACATGAGCAGAGAAATCTTAACTATTTACATGGTTGAAAGACTGAAAAGTAACAAAAAAGTTTTTAATATGGGATAAAAGTGAGACAGAAACAGTATCAGAATAAGCAAACTACATGCCTAGTATGTGTTAGCAAAATAGCAGAAGTTTATAAAAAAAAATATATGCAGTCAAGTGTATCATAAATAACCACTTATGGGAAGTGAAAAAAATGATCTTTAATGACATGCATTTTGTTTAAAAATGGGTTAATTTCTATAATAAATTAGTTTATGGGACCTTGACAAAATAGTTCATTGCATATATTAGTGACTTTAAGACAGGATTGAGTATCTATCTATCTATCTATCTATCTATCTATCTATCTATCTATCTATGTATCTATCTTTGTATCTATCTATCTATCTATCCATCCAAATATTCAAAAGCCAGCTTGGGATCCATGTAACCATGAGTGTCAGCACATAGGGGCAAGGGGAGTGTACTTGCACTGATCCCCCATCCCACCGATTTCACCTCTAAAAAATATTTTGGCCTACATCCATAAAACTTAATAGCTGACCACTACCACTACATGTTTTCCCTCCATCTGGAAAAATTTCTATGGGTGCCCTTGTATATAACAGTGGTCATTTTCATATAGGAGTTCAATAAATCTTTTGATTTATAGAAATGGGACCTATGGAACTAGGTCTTTATCAAAAGGTGTTTTTTTATGCAGGTGGTTCTAGGATATGGAGATGTGGAGCCAATGGTCCCTTGCTGTTTGATAAAGAAGCCATGTCAGATTTTGATGGGTCAATATTTATTCTGGTACCTGTTGTTGTTTATTTTTTCAGTAGGTAAATAACTGTATTTATTTCATTTGCTGTGGTAATTTCACACTACCCTGTTTATATTATGGAATGTAAATATATTAACACTTAAAATTCATTCTTCATTAGAGTCAAGCTTTTTTATGATTTTGTATGCACTCTTCAAACATTCAGTAAAGGGAACTATCCACCATTTAATGCAAACAAAAATTAGATGGTTTTGATAGATTTTCTTTGAAAGATAGTCAGGCCTAATGTAGAGAGGTCAACATTTTTATATGAAATTAATTGTATGCAAGGTGCTTTATACTCATGTTGTCAGGATGTTGTGGTCATTAGTTACAGCTGATTACCATAGCTACTCATTTATAAGTTCAGTCCAACTGCAAATTGCACAGACCCAGATCTGTCATCACATAATGTACTGACAAATCTAGGTCTATGCATTTTGTTAGGAGTAATCTGTAGAATAAACAACATAGACCCTGATGTGCAGGTGCATTATGCAATGGCAGAGAAGGATATTTGTTGTTTTGCAGTTTGACTTGGCTTATAAGTGAGTATATATGGTGTTCTTTGACTTGTCAAAGGTTTTAAATAGCAACAAGAATACATTTTATGGAGAGAGAGAGAGAGAATAAACTCATTCATAATAAGGTCGAATCTGAGAAAATATTGATTAAAATGAAAGACACTGCAGGGGTCACCTTCCAGTTATTTATAAAATATTTTACCTTTGTTATAAAACATTACAAATATAATTTTTATAGACTGTTATGTCTGTGTCTCTGTCTGTCTGTCTGTCTCTCTCTCTCTCTCTCTCTCTCTCTCTCTCTCTCTCTCTCTATATATATATATATATATATATATATATATATATATATATATATATATATATATCACACTCTGAACTAATCCTTTAAGCCAGCCAAAGTACAAATAAATGTGCAGTGTTTATTTTTGCCACCTGTTTAAGTGTCTGGCCAAATTTGGATACTCCTGCAGTGCACACAAAACATATACTTTTAAAGCTCTGATTGTAATTTAGATGTCTTTCTGTGCATTGTGTCACACCTGTAAACGTGTGATATGTAACTTGAGTGGTATATTGCAATAATCCACCTGCAGTTAAATACATATATCTTTACATGCACAGATTTTAATTTCAAATTGTAAAATTCAAAAAATGACAAATAGCTAAAGGGTCTTTACATATGACCTGCACTTACAAAACACAAGTCAATTTTTTTTCTTCTTCATCTACTTGTTTGGTTTGTTGCAGTTTGTTAGCTCTGCTCTGTATGTAAATGACTGTCAGATTCTATGCTTTTGGCATCATGATATTTGTGGTTGGCATAATGTGTAGATGAAAGTGGGCAGGTTAAATTGGAACACTTCAGCTGCTTCATTAGTTATCCATTATTTCCCTGAAATGATCCATAACACAGAAAATTCCAGCAATGACAAAACCTCTGCATCACATGCATACCAACCTTTCTCAACTTGGATTCCACTGCACCTTGTGGAGCTAGCTTTTGATTTGAACAGAGGTGCGTTAGCTAGTAGTCATTCTGTGATCAGAGAGAATTCAGTATAATGTGTTTTACTATAGGCTCAAGCCATTTATTTGTGGAGAATTCTTTAGCAGTCTGACAGACCTATCAGGAGGCGTTATTCACATGGGTTGTTATCAGAGAGGATCTATTATCAAGCAGTCAGTCGACCACTTGTTGTCAGTTAACTAGATTCACTACACACAAGAAGAATGAGAGAGGATCACTTCTGTTTAACACTGTGTTAGCTACCCATTATGCTGTTCATTTTAATTAAACATTTACTTGGGAAGTAAGTGTATTTGGACTGGAATATCTCTTCAGTATTTACCTGTGGAATAAGAACTTCTTGCCTGTGGAATACTGTATTTTAACAGATTTTATTTTTTTCCCTACATGATAATCTTTGTGCACACATTAGACCCTCTTTGATCTTCACAGATTTTAATGTGGATTTTGGAATATTTTTCCTGATACCATCAAGGTAAATATTGCATTTGAGATTGTATTTATTTGTTTTCTACTAAATCAGGAGGTCATCAGAGGCAGTACATAGATATATCAGGTTTCGCTTTTTTGAAGTTTGGAAATACTCCAGTTTAGCAGACAGTTGTAGAATTTATTTGGCTAAGTAGTTCCTGGATCTATGTAATATGCAAAGAAAATTTGAATAAAAGATTAACAGTTGAAAGTGAAGTCAGGTCTTTGCATTTCAGGAGAATCACTATATTACATTGTATAAATTAAACAAATCACTGGTTTGAAGTGCTATTTTACAACGTTTAACAGTTTGGACTTTGCATGAAAAGAAAGTTCTAGTTTTGTAGTTTTTATTTTATCACCATGCCCAGGTATTATTTGCCATTACATTAATGTGCACTCTTGTGAATGAGTGATGTCATTATTTTATAATTCAATTTATTTAATAATTATTTGATACATACCAGTATTATTTTTGCAAATTTCCTCCTGTAATAAAACTGATTCCAGTTCCATGCCATTCAGATTTGGTATAGTGCCATTCTTCGTGAAATAAAGAAACATCCACTGGTTACATGATAGTCTCCTTTTCCATTGATGTTTCCTTGAATATTTTTTAAATGTGCCATTTCTTAGTCTTTTTAAATGTGCATAAAATGTAACTTAAATTATATGGAGAAAATGCATATACAGATTTCCCAGGTTATTTTTGATTTGTGTTTTATTGTAACACTTGATGAAATCAATTGAATATAGTATGCACAATTTGTAACAGTCTTTAGCAACAGTTGAAGTCATTGAATGTTGAATTATCTGAAATATTTCTGTATTAAACAAAAGAAAGTATCTGCATTTAACACATTACATGTAGCACATGGTTGATTCTCATCTTGAATTCAGCATTTTTTGTTGTTCTGAGAACAGAAAATAACAAAATATTGGCACCAGCTTGACTAGTCTGTAACAGTTAGTAAAGAAATACCTGAAAGTTCTGTGATTTTAGCTTTGTTCAAATATAATAATTATATACTGTCAAACATTTTCAAATCTGAGTTTGAGCTAGAGTTTCTTTCCGAAAATGTTTTGAATAATACCAGACCCAGCCTTTGGAAACTGATTAAGTTGTCTGTCCCCATATATATCTTTTGTTTTTAACATGATGTCCTAACTCAAACGTTTAGTACCTGAAAAGTTCTTGTCTTTAAAAGGTTTTTAACGATATCATCAAAGCATGTGTTTAAATCAGGTATTTCTCCAACATCTTTTCAGTATGTGGTACAGTAAAACCTGTCATGAAAGACCACTACTATAAGTGACAACCTATCTTGAGAAACAAGATTATGGTACACAAAAACCTGTTATGAAAGACCACTACTATAAAAGACAACCTGTCTTGAGAAACAAAATTATTAATACTCAGACTTATTAATTATATAGTACATTGTTAAGACTTTCATGAAAGACCAATAATCTGGAGAGACCATGCTTTTTTGTGCAGAAGGGTTGGTCTTTCAAGACAGGTTTTAATATACTATATTTAGGGTACTTTTTAGGCCCTGAATAATCAGTGTATCACTCGTTTTCAGATCATGGTGATTGATTTGATCTTTAAACAGTACCACGTGTACTCACTTACAAGGTGAGTCCAACTGCAAACTGCACAGGCCCAGATCTGCAGTCACATAATATGCTGGCAGATCTGAGTCCATGCAGTTTGTTAGAAGTAACCAGTAGAACAAACAACACAGACCCTGATCTGTTTGTGCATTATGCTATGGCAGATCAGGGTCTTTGTTTTCTGCAGTTTGACTTGACTTATAAGCGAGTACAGACAGTACCATTCTGGATAAAGAATTTCAAGTACTACTTGCTGATAATACCCCCTACCTTAACATTCTTTGGATGCATTGATGATTGGGTGCATCAGGATTGTCTGTGTCATACAGGTTGAGCTCTGCAAATAATATTCACCTATATCTGACATCAATACTGCACTGGCAGGTTTGGGTTGAAACTGTCATCATATGGTGGACTTTAATTGTACAGTATAGAACTGTATCATTTTTCTACCGAGGTGTGTCTTTGCGTCTGTGTGTGCTAAATGTCATTGCCAACATTGGCTCAACAGTTTTCATGAATCAAACACACATTTTTAAATGAGTGCTCTAAGAAAGTTGTTTTTTGTTTTGTATTTTAGATATGTGTGAAATTTCTAGGAAGTTAGAAAACTTTGTCATGTTAATTCTTTTTAACCAGAAAATATTTCTAACTAAAAGGGTTCAGAAAGAAATTTTTTAAAGCCATTTGTCAGTGTTGCTGACCACTATCAATCTTTCTGCTTGTCTGTCTGTCCTTTTTGTTATTTTATGGGGGTTTATTCCTTCAATTTTTTTGTATTATTTTCAATCCCACTTTATCTCTATAAACTGGATAAATTATTTGTTACCTTCAGAAATATTTATGTGATACTGTACCTTTGTCAAATATGTTATCTCTTCAAATGCCATTCAAGTATCTCCTTTGCCTCTAACCTTTATGTAACAGAAAATAGCGTGCCATATTTGCTGGCATAGTAGTGTCTTCTATTTCAGCTGTTGCATTGAACCAGACAGACTGGTCCATTGCTTCTTTGCTTTTGATCATTTTAATTGAATTTGGAGGCTTCTTAATTGTGGAGATCACTGTTGTAATTTTATATTGTGAAATATGTTAGAAACTTAATAATCATGAATCATTCTATATGAAATTAGTGTATCCTGGATGTATTACATAGTTTCAGAGTTTCACAATGACTATGTTGTAAAACATTCTCTTTGAAGTAGAGTGATAGGCCTTAAGCCCTTAGCATTTTAAATAAAATAATTTAAACCTAAAGATGATGATTTATCAGTTATATACACGTAAACAAAGTACTATTGGTCTTGACATGATATCAGGTTATTTTAAAGTTTCATGGGGGGGGAGTGCAGTCTGTAAAGAAATGTCATCATGTCATTCAGGAAGAAAAGTGCAGGTACAGGACAAAATATGTACATAATATTGCTTTTCCACTTCATGAAGTGGTTGAGATAATGATCTGGGAGCAGAACCATGTTCATATATCAGTGCAATGTAATAAATCTAAGTATTTAATATTTATTAGCATGAAGGACCATAAAAGAAATGTCAGCAAAAACCGAATGACAACTGTTGGGTAAGGCTGAAAACACCTGTGTCATATATTGTTAATGTATGACATTTGAGACAGCAAAAATGAATTGTACCTGCACAAAAAATGATACATTTTGGAAAAGCTACCTCTAAATAGAATCTTGCAACTAATTTTAAATGTATTTAAGACCTGGCATGAATGTAAATTATGAAAGTTAGCCATTTTTGTTGAATTTATACAAGACCTTGATGTAATATACAAATGATCTGCATAGTGGACTTTGCATGGATATGGCCTTTTTTCCATTAGTAATGTAAACAATTTTATTTATTTTGTTTGGATAGCCATCTTTGAACTGTTGTCATTGATATTATTAAATTTCTATTCTTTTCTTTATAGGTGACTGTGAAGCACTATGGAATCACAGAACTGGCAAACAGTTGCATTGTCTCACTCGTGTAATGTATTTGGTCTTCTTTTTATCCTGGCTGGGATTTCATTAGTAACTGCAGGTAAGTTAAATATAGATCAATTTCAATGTTAGAATTGTGGCTGACAGTTTGTACTTTGAACAAAAGATAATTTTTATCATGTTTTTTCACATAGACTCTTTGTCTGACAATGAGGTTACTTTATACTACTGAAGTACTAATAACATCAGAAACAGGAAAAGTAAACAGTTTACAGTTATTGTTAAATTAAAGACAAAGACAATTCAGTAAGATATGGTTCAAGTTTCACACTTGGTCTTGATATTTCTTCAAGAAATTGATACTGTGGTTTCAATTTCATTTTTCTTTTTTGTAAATACAATGTTAAAAATAAGGTGCAAATTCTGAATTTATTTGTGCATTTGCAGTTTGGTAGAACTCTTTGTTTTGTTTTATTCTTGGAAAATTATACTTTAATGATAATATGTTTCTATGTTTATAAGTATCTGTGGGGTTACTCCCCTGCCCCTGCAAGCTCAGGGGTGTAGCAAGGGTCTTGATGTGCCTAATGCATGTTGTAAAAGGCAACTTATAACGGCAATTGTTTTGCCCAGGGATGTCATAGTTTCTAGCTGAGATGGTCATGGACATTTTAAAAGAGCACAGTTGACATAAAAAATTTACTTTATATTTGAAGGATTTTCCCTCTTTTGTCTTTATCTTTCTTCTGTATGTTTCTTTGGGATACTCAAACTCTCTTGGCACTGTATAACCACTGGATTGTGCTGATGTGCCATTAACCATACAAACACGTACATATATACTGAACAGTTACCAGTTTATGTGACAATATAGTGGGAATTCAATAGGTGCAATATGGCATAGATCTGTGTCATTTATTCTTTTTACCTTTTCTTGACATTCATATTTTTACCATCATCTGACTGACTGTAGATACTGATAATTTAGCTTTACCTGTTCTCTGTTTCATTCATTAAAAAAATGTCTATTTTTTAAAGCGATTATTGTTGGATAGTAAGAGCAACACATTAAATTAACTATGTGAATCACTGCAGTATTATGAGCTTACCTTATCATATAATCCCTGAGCTGCTGTCATAGAAGAATCCCTTTCAGATAGATTTAGTGGTTATTACTCTTTATTACTCGTACTGTTTCCCTGATAATTAAGGCTACATTGTATGTCTTATTTACATTGGTTTTGCAGTCTTTGCAATTTCCAGTCTATAGAGTCATTTGTAGCACACTGTACTGTCATCACAGCTCCACAGAAATTTCTTGTATAATTAAAATTAGTAATCTAGGTTAACTTGAATGAAATGAATCTATTTTAAGGTCATCTTCATCCCCATACACATTGTTTTGCACCTGCTAAGGTGAGATGTAAGATTTATTGAAATTTAATTCAGTAGCTTTCAGTAGTACAGGATTGCTGCGAATACTCTGACCTGGTAATGGTGTCATTTAGGTATTGGCTTTCTCCGCTGTCAAGCCTTAGCATCTAAATTACACAAATCAAAATAATTTTAGAAAGTTAAGCAAATATGAAGATTCTTTTATTCCAAGGGACAAGTTATGTTGATGGATGAGACTACACTAGATACTGCTTTGTCCTAGAATGTCTCACATCTGAGAGGTATAAAGTGTGATGTCAGTTGGATCATCAGTATGTATGTATGTATGTATGTATGTGTGGGGGTGGGGGTGGGGGCGGAGTGGTTTAATGGCACATCAGCACAATACAGAGTAATTTTAGTTATCACAAACACAGCATACAAAGCAAAAAATAATGGCAAAAGAAAGACATAATCATTAAAGTACAATGTCAATAAAAAAAATTATATATAAACTGCACATCTTCAACAAAAAATGTCTAAGACCTCAGCTGGAACATGATCACAGGATGCATCCCAGGGCAAAAAGGTTGCTTCCATTAGTCCCCTTTAATGACATGCAGGATGGCACATATGTCATTTTGTAATGTGGACCACTTTAAATATTATTATACATCCACAGTCATGTGTTCTACAGTATGTACTTGTCAATAATGTGCAGCCACATTGCAAACAGCATAAGCAGATTAGGGGCTGTGCTTTTGGTTTGAAATCATTGATAGAAGAACATGACCAAGATTGATCTACATACTGTTGGTGGTACATCATGTGAAGCAGATATCAGAGGCAGTTTTTATGATGTGAAGCAGATATCTGAGGCAGTTTCATCTTGTGAAGCAGATATCTGGGACAGTATTCATCATGTGAAGCAGTTATCTGGGACAGTATTCATTGTGTGAAACAGATATCTGGGGCAGTATTCATTGAGTGATGCAAATATATGGGGCAGTATTCATTGTCTGATGCAGATATCTGGGGTAGTATTTGTAAAACTTTTGAACAAGAAACTTGAGCTCAAAGTTAAAATCACAGGAATCAGATACCATATTTACTTTATATTCTTGCTTAAGCTAGGTCCATCTGCAAACATCATGCAACATTATTTGCTGTTGCATAATGTGCTGGTCTGTGTAAATAATAATAATAATAATAATAATAATAAGAAGAAGTATTAGTTGCCAGATCTTTTAACGTTTCTAAAGGCAAAGAAATTACAAATATTGAATAAATATGCTCTTTTTATTTTGTACTGAATAAACTCTATTTGCAATTTCCATAATGACAAACGTAAATATATTGGACTTTTTGAATGATGTCATGCTGTAAAGCATTCTGTAGTATCATAATGTCATGACATGCATCCATATTGATGACATATGCTGGAACATATTATTCATGTACATTGTGTGTTAAGTCTGTGGTACAAACCCAGAGCATATAATGTTTACCCTTGTTTATATTGTATTGTTTCTTTTGAATTTCAAGTGTACTAGTGAACAGTGAAATCATTTTAGATTCCAAAACTCATAAAATAGGGAAATGTTAAGCATTTCACTCATTTCCACTTTGGAAAAAATAAGATCATTTGTAAATAGCATTTGTTTAAATTATACTACATATAAAAATTCACCTCCCAGATGGTCACCTTTCTATTATATTAATTTGACCTAAGAGGTAAGTGATATTGACCTAATAACAAACTACCCCAACAATATACCTAAAACACAAGCCAGGGGTAATCTTTTCCCATTCACCTGGCCAGCAGTAGGAAATAGGATCCAAACATTTTTGTATCTACTTGATTTGGAATTTCATATCTGTTGCACCAGGTATTATTGTGGTAAGAGCTTAGTGTAGGGGAGAAAATTTCAGTGTTTACAAACTGATAGTTTATTTCATTGACATTAGGCTACCATATTTACTCTCTTATGAGCACCTCTTCTGAGTACGGCATTTAGGTCTGCAGCCTGTAGAAATGCTCATTGATTAGATTCACTCTTCTTTTCCTCTAATAATTGATCCTTTAAGATGGATTTAATTTGTACAAACTTTCTTAAAAGAACATACTTTTAAAAGGCATTTTGTGTCCATACAATGTCATGTTTAAAATAAGGTTGTATGTTTCTCTTTTTGAATGGGTACGGTTTTGAAGAGATTTGTTAACTTGTGAACAGTATGTAAAATTACTGTTGACTTATGACCCACACAACAGGTCTATCCTCATCACAGGTGTGTAGATCAAATATTCAAACACCTGTCAGGTGATTTATGCTCAGGTGGTGCAAAGGATAAGTGGTTGTCACATACTTTTGAATACACTTTGCACTACAGCAATTCTATCATGAAACAAATATTCGCTGTCTATACTAAAATTACCACTGTTTACCTTTCAAGCAACTTGTTTATGCATACATGTGACAAGTTCAAGATAATGCAGGGAGATTAGTGTTTTCGATGCAGGAGACTGGTGGTTCATTGCAGGGGAGATTTTTAGTGGTGCATCTCTCTACCAACATACAGATATTATTTCTTTGAAATGCAGACTCTTCAGTTTTATTTTTTATGGCACAAATTATAAATAGATAAAAGGCATTCCTGCCCTAAAAGAAAATGATGACACCAGGTATCAGAAAACATTAAAAAACAAACCATCTTACTTTTTGAGTAAATTTATTATGTGTATCAAGATCTGGAAGGTTTAATCCCCCAAGTAAGAAAAGAGTCCCTTGGCTAATCCGAGATATCCAAGAGATTGGTTTTGACACATGACAAATAGTTTATTTTATTTACTGTATGTACTCACTTACAAGTCATGTCCAACTGCAAAGTGCACAGACCCATAATCCAACCAATAAGTGAGTATATATGGTAATGTTTCAAGACCTTAGCATATGCTTAGTGTTGGACATTTTGTTGCAAGAATTTTGTAAACTGATTTTATTCAGAGATGGCAAAACCTCAAGGTTTGAATGTTCCTTTTTTTCCCCATTTTCCTAATAACAATATTTTGGAACCATGGTAGCTCATTTGGTAGAGCATAATACTTTTAATCCAATGGTCACAAGTTTGATACCTGCCCAGGCCAACCCAGGTTCAATATTCCTGCCTAGGTCAGCTGCCTCTGTCTGTCTTAGGGAGAGACATTTAGCTCTCATTTCTGCTGCATGATATCACCAGTAAGGTTTAAAAAATGACATTAAAAACCAACAAACACCAAAAATTAACAACAATGTTTAATAAGTTGTCAGGGAAAGTTCAGTCAATATTGTAATTTCTTTTTCTGTCAATTTTTGATCTTTTTGAAGGAGGTGGGTGTCCAGAATATTTCACACCTTGCTGAACAAAATGACTTTTATGAGTTAGTATTATAGAACCATCATAGCAACATCAAGATCTTTAAGTTTAATAAGTTTTACGATAGGTAATCACTGTGTTTTATTTCCAGGTTCAGGTTGTGCAGATGGGTCCCATAATGGTTTGCTAAGCTACAATCAAGTTGCAGCCTGCCCAGGAAATTGGTATGGGCATGTACGGAATGCAAGCCAACTGTGTGCACCAGGATGGCAAGTTTGTCAGTGGCATGACAATGACCTTCTTGGAAAAATCACCTGGGACGATGCCCTTTCTATACAAGGATGTTACACCTACAACGCAGCACATGATGGTGGCAGATGCAGGGAGTGTAGAGATGATCTGGAACAGGTGAGTCGCCATTAAAAAACATATGCTGTGTTCTGCAGTCTATTATAAATATACTAATATAAGCTACCCAGAGAGAGATAACACTGATACAGCATGCATGTCCGTGCAAAACTTCACTATGTAGAACTGGCAGAGGGGAAGACGATTCGAAATCACTTGAAACGCAATAGTATACTGTAAAGCACCCCTACAACAATTAATGACAATTAAAATTCACAATGCTGGTATGCTGAGTGGTAAAATCTCATTTCTATCCCTATTTTTGACATTAATTCTTTCAGAGCAATTATAAATTAGCCCTTCTTTAAACTTGTTTGCACTGATAAGTTAATATAACAGCAAGGCAGATGTTTGTGAACCGTTTTGTTTATAAATAAGAAAAATAACAACATAAAGTTCCTTTTTGTTTTCAAAGTCCTCTCTTGTCTCAATCTCTTTCCAATAAATAGATCCCTGAGATCAGTGGAATCACTTTGACAGATTGTAATTGCTGGGATTACTGGGATGGGATCAAATTAAGTTTAAAGTACCAATGTTTTCTTACAGCCCAGCTCATTGAATTTTGAGACATGACTGCCGTTAATAGTGCATTATATTAGTAGAAAGGTATATATAATCAAACATTTGATCTAGTTTTTTGTATTTATGATCCTGAACTTTCAAACCCATCTCATTAGAGTTTGAATGGCAATAACAGGTGATGCCAGTATCATGGGCAATGATATTCTTTCTCTTTTGAACCCAAAGAGTATCAAGAATATGTAGAAGTAACTCTGTATGAAATTACAAATTATGTTCAAGCAGTACTGTCAATATAAATGCAAAGAAATTTAAATTTGAGGAATGAAAATCCCTTTATTAAAGAAGTTTTCTTTTAGTGATGGTTGAAAAGTATTTTAAATGGAGATCATTTGGAAATTAAGAAATCAATCTTCTGGTCAAAAACATATACTGATATAAACATATTAAGGAAAAAAAAAACAATTTAATCTGCAAAGGACTAAATTCAAAAGTATACAAAATTAAATATTGGGAACCATTCATTCAAAGTCTTATAATTTTGCCTCACAGTTGCCTGAGACTCATCAGTTGAAAATGTGATTTTTGTTGGAAGATTAACAGGTTGCTCCTTCCCCCCACCCCAATTTGCAATTTTTAATGGATATGGGGTGCTTATACTTTCAATTCAAGGCTTCTAATGTCAGTTGTTTTTTTTTTTAACTGTTGTGTATGATATTTGTTAATAAGATATTTACAGCTTAACATCATCATAAATTTGATTGATGGTTTTGTAGATTTGTAAAGTGCGCTTATCACATTGTTTATGACAATGCTAAGTGAATTTTTATTTCAAAAAGCTATTTATAGATTAAGAATATGTGATGTGCATTCAGTACAAAAACTCTGATGATCGGGATAGCTATTTCTTCAACTTTCTGTACCTGTCAGGTCAAAGAAGTCTTGTTTTATTAAAATTTCTGATCTTTAAGATTTCAAAAACAAATCCTCCATTCATCCTTTATCTGGTGTTATCCAGGACTAGATAGCTTTGAACCAGTATATTTACATTAATGGATCAAAGATTCACATATAAATTGATAATCATCAATGATTAGGGATGAATCTAGCAGCCTTTTTAGTAAGTTTTATTTAAATCTTATGGAGTCTTGATTCTGAAATGGTTCTAGTGATCAAAAGCTTCTATGTGATGAAATCATATATATTCCTGAGATTTATTTGCCTCTGCATAAAGAACACATAATAAATTAAGAACTGACCAATTCCAATGAATGCATTTCACAAATATAAGGGATATGTCAAAGACAGTTTTGAGTTTAGTACATCCTCATATTGTGGAGCTTTAATAAATATGTTGATTTTTATCTTGGTTGCATTAGCATAGGTTTAATTTTTATGGTAACATTTTCATGTTCAACACTAAGATTTGTCATTGAACTTTTGTCTCAAGTTTACTTAAGTCAGATAAGATGGATGTACATCACTTCATAAGCAGCGACATTGCACAGAACCCTCATTTGTTTTATAACTCGACAAGATAATTGGAGATTTATAAACAGTACATAACCAGTCCATTCCTCTGTTCATGACCATAGATAGCTCATTGGTTGCTCACCTTGTCTCAAATGTGATTACTGTATAAGTAGTTATAATAATAGTAATGGTAATAATGACCGACATTAGGTACTCAGATGATTGTGAAATATTTTAGTGGTAGCATAGTGGTATGATTTTCCTAATGTACACAGTATACCTGTTTATATTAAAAAAGGGTCATAAGATTTGCCTATTTACTAAATATACTTGCTTATAAGTCAAGTCAAATTGCAAACAAGAAAGAGATCCTGATCTGCCATAGCATAATGTGCCTAAGGATCAGGATCTATTTTGTTTGTTCTACTGACTACTCCTAACAAACTGCATTGACCTAGATCTGCCAGCACATTATGCAACAGCAGATCTTTGTCTGTGCAGTTTGCAGTTGGACTCAACTCATAAGCGAGTACGGATGGTACAGTATTATAACTGTGTATAGTTATATTTTGGTCCTTCTGGTTTTGTGCTCTTATTTCCTGATTGGACCAATGCAGAATTCATTGGCTTTTTTTGTTTTGTTTTTTCTATAATAAACCTAAAACAAAAGAGCAATTTGCACAGTGGTTCTTTTGTTCTTTCTCAGACCATCTGGAAAATCTGATTTTTGATGGTGTTTTTTGATTCCACAGTATAGTGTAATGTCATGTTAAATAGTAGATATACTGTAAAGATGTTCAAATAGCTAGACCACACTTTGCCTTCAAAGGATTAAGTGATTGAAATACTAAGTTTCCACGTGTGTCTTGAAACTTGAGCCATATCAAAATGTATAGGTATAGAGGTAAAGTGTGCTGACATGGGTCAGGTAGCAATCAGCAAAACTATGCCACAAAATTCAGGAATGAAAACTTGTGGTAACTGAGCTCTCATTAATTTTACTGATACTATCTGTTTAACATGCTAACCACTTCACCCAAGCGCCAGATATCTACGGCACCCCGCAGAGTATAGTCGCCTCTCTTCTGTTTTGAACTATTATGGAATGTCCTTGAAATAAGATTTTGTCATATTGGGCTTAAAGTCAGCTAAGATTATCAACCATTCCACTTGGTAGAGCATTATTACATAATTGCTGACACATTGGAAAGCAATAATACCAAATTGATTTTAATCAGGGCTTTTAGTACCATATGTACTCACTTATAAGTCCAGTCCAACAGTCAACTACACAGACCCAGATCTGCAGTCGCATAATGCACCAGTCTGTGCAGTCTGATAGGAGTAATCAGTAGAATAAACAACATAGACCCTGATCTGCAAGTACATTATGCTACAGCAGAGCAGGATCTTTGTTGTTTGCAGTTTGACTCAACTTGTAAGCAAGTATATACAGTGTATCATCCATATTTCCAAATCTGAGGATCTGTTTCATGACACAATTTACACTGTCAATAATGTTGTTAATCCAACACCCAATCTGCCATGATTTAAAAGTTAATTGAGGTATTGATAGTTCAATAATCCACTCAAACGTCAGCTAATCTCTGTGACAAAGCACATTTTATCCACCAATTTAAAAATTCTACATAACTAACATACAATTGTATTACCTCCAGCTGCAGATCATTTGTGAGAAAATTATGAATGATTAGATATCTTTGCATTGTTAAAAGTCACTGTTTGTCCTCATCGACAGTTTTATCTGCAGTCTAAACTGCTATAGTCATCACTGGCCTATAACAACTACCTGTCCACAAAGGCCAGTTATGACAAGTACCATTTTATGCATCTGAATACATAATATTCTGTACGACTATTACAGGTGTGCATCTAGTTGGTCGTATGTCTAGCTGTTACACCTAGGTTTATCTCTCATATTTATTTCTGAACTTAATTATAGCTCTCTGTTTGATAATGAACATTTTAAAGAATTTTTTGTAGAAAAAGGAAATGATATCCTAAAGACCATTCAACTGTGATCAGCTTTCCTGTGCATAGATAATTTTAGTATATTCTCCACAATGAACATTATATTACTTTATTGAGAATGTTAACTCTATTATAAATTTAAATTTGCTGTTTCTTTGTTTAACTTTTCTCTAAAACAAAGTTGTTTCTGATTACTTCTTTGTCAAATTGCTATTGTAATTTGTTCTGGTTTTTTTTTTCCATTCATTCATTCTTTCTTTTTATTATAACCAGCATATACCAGCAGTCATCATATATAAGTAAATGTATCATTATCATGAGGTAGGTGTGTCTTTATGGATTCTTTGACCTTCCAGTTTTTTGCAAAGTTATTGCCTTCAGCTAAGTTATTTAGTGTAATTCTGGGCGGCATTGGTTCCGAGTCCTCTGTGACCCTGTCACACTTTGTATTCATTGCTCTATTGAGTAGGTATTTTTTTATTCTGCTTTTTCATCAAATGATATTTTTACAATGAGGTACTCAATGTTTACATTTATTTGTCTCATTATTGATATTGTATATTTGTCCTGCCTCGAATGCTACCAGTTATCTTTAAATAGAATACTTACGTAATGCAAATAATGACTTTGCTATAGACCCTGGTCTCAAAAGTAAGAACCAAAATACACCACAATCCCTTGGAACTCCTTATGATTTTCATTCATTCCACTAATGTTGCCAAAATAAATCTTAGATGTAGTGAATTTTTTTAATTTGGCTAGTGAAGAAGAGAGTAATTATGAAAACCAATTAGTGCTTTTATTTTTTTAATATTTATTTTGACATGCTTTATTGCTGTGCACAAGCTAAAAATGAAACTGGTGCATATTATATAACAAGAATATAGTTTGCTAGGGGATACAGTGGCACTCTGTGGGTTATTCAGGTTGGAAGCATTCAATCAGAATTCGTACAATGCCTCAGCATGACTTTGCTGAAATGTTTCCTTTTTCCAACTTCAAAGAATGATTAAATAACAATATAAAGATATACTACTCCTGCTCTTCAAACACAACTTTTGCAGTTCAACATTATATTGGTACAATTTAGTTTTTGCAATTCATTTTTAACCTACACAGACATTTGGAAATTAAACAACATTGTATATAATAAGGTTTCAGAATAATGGAAATTCTTTTTCTCTTGGCTTTGTTTTGTTCGTGGTTATAAATTATTACAAAAGTGTATGAAAATCGCTGACTATATATAATTCATGTTTTTGTTGGCTGTTTCACTCGGCATGAGGTTGAATAATATGTATCTGCCTTCAACTGAACAGTCGTCATAGTAGAATGAAATTTAATGTAGTAAATATAAACATACACCTAATAACCTTTTCAGCAATTTGCAAACTTGACTTCCCTGGTACATTGTAGCAAACTCAGAAATGAATAAAGGCTAACATAGTTATTAGAAATTAGATTGGGAAATTTATTTTGATGACAAAATTTGATCACTTGGGAATACAATTTTCAAGAACAAGTGGCCGAAATTTTGAAGTCTGCATGATGTTAAACATTTTGGGTTAGAATTATGGACTCAGTTACATCAGGTTAGGAGCCTATATTTTGGCCCCTGACAACCCCTTAAAGTTCCCTGACTTGTCACATGTAATAACTAATTGTTTTGGTCTTTGTGTGTGTGAGTGAGCCACAGTAGCTCAGCTGGTTGAGCATCAGAATTGCAAACCAAAGGTTGCAGGTTTGATACCTGTCCAAATCAGCTGCCTCAGTGTGTTCTGGGGAAAAGTACTTTGCTCTCATTTCCATGCCATGATATGACTAATAATGTCTTCAAAGTGCCATAAAAGTGCGACCAACCAATCAACCAACCAACAATGTGTGTAATTTCAGGATGACATGGCAGGAATAGGGAGGGGCTGTCCGCACCAGAACTGGGGTCAAACTTCATGTATCACTGGGGGCCGTATCGATGCCAGTTGCTGTGTAGATTCCCACTTCCAACGAGCCTGCCATCAGCAGCCTGGGATTGATGGGGTCATGTGCTGTAAAATGCCAGGTTAGTACACTTAAACCTGTCCTAATTGACACCTCTGTAAAAAGGACACCTTATCATGAAAAACAGCATTTGTGGACCTTTTTTCTCTAGAATCTCATAAATATGTTCAGCTTCTACATAAAAGCTACCTGTCCACAGATAACAACAACTATTAAATATAATCACAAGAACAGACATTTTCTGCCATTCCAAACTATGAAGAATATTGTTATGTTGAGTATGAAGCAAACTGTTTGTTTTGTTTCTAAACTTTTTTTTTTAAAAGTATAGTATGCATAAGAGATTTTTGGCACATGCCATTTTTGTATGTTGCCATATCTTATTATGAAAATGAATAAATTGTTTCTCTTACTGTAATTGCATTTATTACTATATATATATATATAAGTTATGCATATATATATACATATGTTGTAACAACAGCATATAACAACATATGATATATATAAGATATATGCTCTGCATATACAACTATATACAATATATATATATATTCCCATCATCCCATCAGCTGAAAGACCAAGAATTGTTGTGCCACCTAGAGAAAGGATGGAGGTGTACAGTGGCTCCATCTTCATGTTGAATTGTGGAGCCATAGGATCCCCACCACCACGCCAACAGTGGTACAAGGATGGCAGGAAAATACCCACCAGTAAATCTAGAATCTCCGTTCTCACTTCAGGTATTTTTCCATCAGTTTTCATCAGTTTTATATGCTGTCACTGTAATGCAGCAGGGGCATCTTGATTTGGTCTTCTGGTCATCTTGGCAAGCTTTTGATCTCTCCCTTACTCCTACTATATGCCATAGACAGACTTTCCATATATATATATATATATATTTTTATCCAGTCACAAATTTTGTTTATATTTAAAAACGTTTGAAGGAGAGAATGATTTCTATATGATTTAAATGAAACAATTTCCATATTAGAGTTTATTTTAGGATAGTTTTTCTCTTAGACCTGGTAATGAGTAAGTTTTCTAGATGACAAAATCAATACCATGGGTAGTATCATGGACACTTTATATTCTTTATTTAAACTATTTGTTAAAGCCTTTACAGCTTACATATCACCATTTGCATTAGTCTTCACAGGAAATGTCAAAATGCATATTCTTTCTCTTTTAGCCAAGAACTTTTTATTTTTTTTATAATTATGAATGGTTATTTATTTATTTTGCAGGTGATCTGTTAGTTACCTCAGCACGCAAATCTGACTCAGGACTCTACAGCTGTGAAGTCATTAATGAAGAGGGAATAGATATGGCCAGCTCACACGTCATTGTTAAAGGTTAGCTTCTGATTGAAAAATCTCAAGATAATTTCATAACTTGGGACATTCTAAGATTACCCAGACTTTAAAAACTTAGATCTGATTAGTTGGATACTTTTCCTGTGAATATCAAAGAGTATAATGACAACCTTCACTAGTATCCCTTTAAATGATTTATAAAAAATATGAGACAAAACATTACTGAATTATTCTTTGCATAACTGTCTGCAAAAAATAAAGGAGATGCAATGATAAATGAATGTATGCAGCCATTTGACATCATGTTCCTCGTATTTAAATTTAAATTAAATTTACTTTATCTAGAGAGTACAAAAAATTATGAAAATGGAATTAGAAAATATTTATAAATTATATTTTTTATTTGCTGATTTGAGTTTGCAATGGTTTTAACACTAATTATGATGCTTAAGCATTCCTAACAGAATTCCCTCTCATGTTTTTTGCTCCTTGTAAATGGTTACTATTTATGACTAACTTCCCACAGATATAAAAGATATATTTTTTCAGATATTTTGTTTTATAACTGTCTCAGAACTATATCAAGTTTGCAATACATCAGCCAACTGCCATTATCTTTGGAATGAAAATCTCACATATTTATTTCTTATATTTACCTTTTTATTTATTATTCAGAACGGTCCTCAGGATGTCGTGATGGATCAACAGAAGGCCTAAACTCACATTCAGACATCCATGCATGTAGCGGTGTGTGGAAGGGCCATGTCAAGCGAGGAAAGTTACTATGCCAAAAGGGCTGGCATGTCTGCAGCATGCAGGATGAAGGTTCTTTGAAGGAACTCAACTGGCTGGACATTTTTGATCTCAAGGGATGCTATGCTTACAATGCAGCCAATCATAATGGAAAATGTCAAAGGTAAATGTAAATACTGTAAACAGAAATACTTTGGCATAACATACTTATAATAATATTTACTGACATTCTTAAAATATAATTTGGATATTGGACCTATTGTTTGAAATTTTGAACTTGTACACTAAAACCTGCATCACTTACTCTATTTAAAATATAAAAGTTGCATGGTCAATAAAATTTTCTGACACACAGTAGTTTACAGTAAAGATAACTCCATCCCCATTGTTAGGAAGCGTTTATAAGATAATATACCTGGTCTTTAAAAAATCTTACTGCCTCATGTACAAAGTATTCATGAGTTTGTCAGCCTTGACAAGTGCTTATGTAGAGAATTATCTAGTTTTTACAGTGAAACACAAATTGTGCCTTTAAGAACATGGTCGACAGAGTTGTCTAACTTGTTTAGTCACCAAATAAATTTCACTCAATGCATGTTGGTCCCTCTATTAGCATAGGAAAGCTGCATCCTAAGTATTTTATCCATATGAAGGGTTTTGAAATTGAGGTTTATGCTGAAAACGTGGAGGATACAACACTCAGTTACTTAAATATCCAATGTCAATTGCTTAGATTTTATGACACTACTTTACAGATGTCACAAGGGTAAGCTGGCAGGGATTGGCCGGGAATGTGGACGAGTACATTATTCTGGTTCTTCCTGTCTGTCACAGGGACGGATTGACGTTTTCAGCCCCAGCAAGAAACCATCAGATGAGGAAGCATGCAACTACTCTGAGGGGTTCACCACAGGGGTTCTCTGCTGCAGAAATAAAAAGAAGAAACATGGTATGTGGACAGGGAACAGCTTTTAATAAAGAATAAACCTTTCAGCATCCCATTAGTTTTTTGTGGCAGATATTATATTTGAATACTGATTTCATTTTAAGAGTAATGTAAGTATAATAAAATGAAAATAGGAAATACAAGAATTGGAAGTTGTCATTTGAGTTTTAATACTTTGCTTTTCTTGCTAATATTTGAAGTATAACAACACAAGGATAAGCTTAGTAAATAAAAACGAAACCCACACCAACTAGTCAAATATTGAATTAAGTTTTAGTGACAGGCCGTTAATTCTTATGTTTTGATACCTGATAGGCCTTGAACGTCCAGCTAGCAAACCTCAGTGTGAGCAGGGCTGTCAGAATGGAGGAGTGTGTATTGGCTACAACCAATGTCTTTGTTCTGTAGGATACAAGGGTGCCATGTGCCAGAATCGTAAGTTCTCTTCATATATTTTGGGAAAAATTTTGTGTGAATTTCTGAATAAATTGATGAAAGTTTAATAATTCTAAACCATTATGATCTTACTCAGTCACCTTTTTCTGTGTAATACATTTAAAGAAAGCCAATCAAAATATTGTAATCTTTTAAAAAAATGTTTTTTGGTGACTGGGGTGGGTGCAAGATTGAACATTTTCCCCGCTCACTGAATGCAGTATTATGTATCTTTTTCCTATCAGTTTTAGTTTGGATTGGCTTGGTGTTTTATTGCACTGTAAGACATAAAGGTTATATGATGTAAAGTAAAGTGATTTGAACAAAGGCACACCACAGAAGCCAGTCTGGACTGATCCAATGTAACCTGCACCCTTCTAGTCACAAGTCCAATATCTTGACCAATGAGCTACCATGGCTCACCAATCAATTCAGAACTGTCAATATTAAATTATCCAGAAAAAGTAAGGTCTTTATTGTTTCATAAATCAGTGTTACTTAAGTTTTAGTACTTCAGCTAGCTTCAAATTATTAATTTTTTAACCAGCGATATGTAATCCTTCATGCGGGAGCCGAGCCCAGTGCGTGAAACCCGGGAAGTGCAAGTGTTTGCCTGGATATACTGGCGATGGTTGCAGGCGAAAAGAGATGCACATCTGTACCAAATCTTGTCTAAATGGAGGGCAATGTCGGCGAGGAAAGTGTAAATGTCCACCTACTCACTGGGGATCTTCGTGTCAGCACTGTAAGTTGATTACTCCTTTAATTTGTTCAAAGTTGTCATGCTTGTCTCAGACTGAATTATCTCCCTTGTTAATTTGATGGCAAATGGTTGCAGATCAAGAAAAGACTGGCTATTTTATGTAGCTTATGTTAGTAGATCTTTTATTATTACCTGTTTTACCATGACCAAGAAGACTGGTATTATTTTTTTGTTTTCTTGAACACAACAAACTTGATATTGAAAAGTTTTTTGTGCACAACAAATTTTTTGTTACATGCATAATCTGTTTGATTGAATGACTGTAAGCATTATTTTAAATTATATTTGTTTTAATTTTATCAGAAGCCAACTTGAGTTTAATTATGATCACTGAAGATTTATTATGCATTGCATAAAAGTTAATTTATTGCATGTTTAACATTTTGAATGTGGTCTGTTCAGAAAGCTTTCTCCCCTCTTCTTCTTTGAAAAGGTGGGCTTATAAGATGAGTACCTTTTCCTGCAGAAAACCAATCCACCATTCACCCACCGACCCCCCCCCAATTACTTTTTTGTAGTATGTGGCGGCCAATGGCCGCTCATAAATGCAAGGTAATTTAAACCTCACCTTCCATGACATGGTAAATAAATATTCTACCTGTATTTTTATTTTTCATTTCAGTGTACCAACACATACTTCTGACACATTTGAACCGGACAGAGAGATAGGTTAGAGCATTACAGTTTATTACAGGGTCATAGTACTTTATATAACTGCCAAACACTGCTATGTGTCAGCTCAATAGACAATATACATGTGAGCCTCACTTCCACAATAGACTATGTCCTTCATTGTTCACATCCTCCAAGATGACTGGTTTGGTCTAAGGGAGAAGAACACTGAAGATAAAAGGAGGAAAAATTCATTCTCATTACAGTCGAGTTGCTGAATTATTGCAAAAATAGCAACGGAGTTGTCAAGGATACAGATGAAAGAAAAGAACACTGCATTTGAAATATTATATAAGTTCTGTGTACAAACTGGATCAGACAACAATTGACCGCCTTGTGGGGAATCAATTAGCTCTGAAAAGTTTACTTACCAGGAGTGGACTTTATCAAAGCGGAACCTGCCACTGTAGTTTTTGCAGTACCAAGAATGCATCAAGAGGAGAAAATATTTTCATAGAAGAGACATTTCTTGAAAAATGAATATGCATAATATTTCATTATTACTTGACTGGTTCAAGTACAGTGAACTTGACCCTCTCTGAGGATGTGTTCTGATATATTTCACTTAATGAAAGAATGACAGTTTGGGTTAGTCTGTGCTGTTATGTATTCCAGGACTGGTTACCTTGTTTCTATGGACAAATTGTGAGTCTGAGCAATCTGTAAGTGGCATACGGTAGACTAAATAGATTTGCAATACAGTTTTTTCAGGAACCATACTGTTTTAGCTTTTTTAAAAGAAAACAAAATAGATGTTTAGAATGGCCAGTGTAAATAGAAAGTATTTATAAAGCTGTGTATATATGTATATTTGTAAATATTTGTGTATGAAGTGTACCAAGTCAGTAACTATTGATGTACATTTCATATCTGCTGAATCAGATTCCACAGACAGATAAAGGTATTTTCAGCTTGATATAAAGGATATTCTACATAACTGGAAAAAAACATTTAACACGTCATGATATGTTTACCTGTGTTTTAAGAGAACACAATTTTTAAAATCATTTTCTTTAAAAAAAATGTAAAAGACAGCATGTTTTGTTCACAAACACTACCAGACTATGTTATGTATCATATATACTCAATTATAAGATGAGTCCAACTGCAAACAGCACAGACCCAGATCTGCCATCGCATATTGTGACAACAGATCTAGGTCTGTGCTGTTTGTAATCAGTACAACAAACAAGAAAGACCCTAATCTGCAGGTGCATTATTCTATGGCAGATCAGAATCTTTGTTGTTTGCAGTTTAACTCAACTTATAAGTGAGTATATATGGTATGAAATTAGTCTTGTAAATAAAGTGGGTCCAGTCTGTGATCAGAGAGATTTGAAATGTGCAATTGATCTTGAAAAGTATCCTAAACACTGATTATGTAAAAAGTATAATTAAATAATTCAGTTTTGTGAAAGAAAAGACCTGTAAAATATTTTTAGTTTTGTGGAAAAAAGTTGACCGCTTGAAGGACAAAGCAATTCCAGTATGTCTCTTCCTTACTACAGCTTTCCTTAAGTTGTTCTTGTTCTTGCATGAACTGTTTTGTTAAAGGTGCTAACAATTTTGTCATGTTTCTTCAGTTTTTCTTTTCAGGCAATGGGTCAGATTAAGCTTCCTGTTTCTAGTTACAAGCAACTTTTTAGTGCTCCTTAATTTACTGTCATATTATCAACAACTGGATATCTTCTCATATTCAGTGTTCTTCCAGAAAGTTTCAGTTCATTATCAGTTGATTGTTTCTTCATTCCTTAAGGAAGACACAGCAAACAAAAGCATAATAACATATCAATTTATTGTGAATACTGGTGTGAAAATGGGCATTAAATTATGCTTGATAGATGCCTGATGAACATTGCATTAGCACAGGGTCTAGTTTGAGAAGCATGCTGATTGGATTTACATTCATGTCAGTAAAAATCTTGCCCCTAAAGATCATCAATATGGTTGAAAAATATGCATTGTGTTTGCAAGCTGTACCTTTATTTCATCATTAAACCCTCCATTTAGATAATTTCTACACTTTTTTAAAATGGAGGGGGAAATTTCTCCTCTAAACTTGCAGTTCTAAAAGCATGTCTTGATCAAGTTTAGATTTATAGAAACTTTTATGAAATAAAGATTTACCTACCAGTTAATTTAAAATGGTTGCTTGTAAACTGATCAGTCTAACTAATGATAGGATGCAAAAGTTGGTTGTATATTTTATGGTTAACATCTTTTATATGACAATTTTTGCTCGATTGTTTTCTTGACCTACCTTAACAGTGATGAGGCATAAAGCATTACCTGTGTCTATCTGTCCACTGGTCACTGATAAGTTTTGCATTTATATCAGTTTCAGGCACTATGGTAGGGGCATTTGTGTTCTATAAACAAATTTCTGGTTCTTTTCATTTTCTTTCACATAAAAAAATTGTATGAGAAAAAAATCTCAGACAAGTCATGGTGCATTTTTAATTATAAAATAAAATAATGGCAATATTATGTGTCCAAGTTATGTGGGAGTGCTTGTAGTACCAGAATCTGTTATGTACATACTTGTGTATCTATGTACAATGTATTGTTATACATAATGATGGACCACTTCTCAGTTTAATTTGAAATAAGCAATCAACAGAAATATAAGCTAATATGTACAAAACTAATTTGCTAATTTAAAATTTTGCTAATTTAAACTTTTATCTAATTCAAGTATCACATTACAGAACTAATATGATGCTACAAATTGCCATTTGATGTAAATTTCATTTTTGTTGCAAAAGTTCCACCTTGAATAATTTAAAATTGCTTAGTTGTATACAGAACATATTTAATCAGGTGATAGATTGCTCTGTGGTTAAATTACATACTACCTCAACAATATTGTTGTTCATATTTGGTAAGGAACATTTCTTATATGTCCTATATGTAATACATTGCCCTTTGAATTTTTCTTACATGTCTTATATGCAATACATTACCCTTTGAACTTAAAACTGCAGTGTCTGTATTTTTTTGTCCTTATATATTCTTGCAAAATTCATACAACCACTTTGAATTCTATGAAACAGAGTGTTTCACAAATTTTCAGTGACAAGCTGGCAGTTTGTATTGATGTTGAAGCAGGTTAGTGCTAACAAGGAAGGGACTGCCCAATTAGTGAAGTTGTGTTTTCACATGAACTTACTACATTTATATATTTGCATCACTATCAGCTCTATCTTTGATACAACTTATACCTTAAAGTGATTATTTGAGGTGAAATCATGTCTGTATTGACCTAAACAGCCCAGAGTTATTGCTAATGTATTTTCTTCTGTTCTCCATTATCCTCAACTGTTTGTATATTTGGAAATCCCTGAATAGACTGAAGTAATTGAGACATTTTCAAATTAAATGAGAATAAATCAGCTTAAAATTCATTTACTTTTTAATTAACGTTACTGAAAAATTGGGAAAGACTAATACAGATGAGTCGAATAAACTCTCAATCTAAACTAATTCTAAACATGAAAATTACAGACATTGCACCCATAATGTGTGAATCTAATTTCCTTATCATTTTTTTTCTCACTTCCTTTGGCCAACTATTTAGATTTTTTAAGATCATATAGTTTTCATTGGGGTTTATTCTATTGGTTTATTGTGTACCAGTTGTGAACAATGTAGACCCACATGTACAATCCCATAATGCACTAGCAGATCAGTATTTACACTGTTGGTCCTACTTACAGTTTGAATCAGATTACATTGTAGTGATGTCATCATGAGCCTTAAGTTGTATCACAATATCAATACATATTTTACAAGATCATTGTGACAGTATGATGTTTATATTAGCAATGCATCATTCTCTTCAGAGAGCACTAAAACCACTGCTGGGCCAAATACCCTGGTCAAGGTTACGCAGCTTGCAGAAAAAGTCAGTTGATTAAGATTCATGCTACACAGTCTTTTTTGCTCTGTATTTCATGTAGAGAACAGATGGTGGGAGGTGGTATCTCAAAACTTTATGATGTTACAGATCTTTGTATTTTGCTGATATCATCATGATGCTGAATCTAACAATGACACACCATGATGGCAATATATATAAATATATAACAACAACATTGCTGCACAGATCATGATCTGCTGGTGCTTCATGTGGTAGCAGATCTGGGTCTTTGCTATTTATAGTTGGCTGTACTTTATAATAAATGCACTGTTAATGATCTAGACAACCAGTAAGGGGTCAGAAGCTTTATTTCTCACCGAGTCCAAATAATTATTAATATTTTATTTTTTATGTATACATAATATCATGGGTGAATCTTATTCTTCCATGAAACCTTGATACAAGAATCACTTTGTACATCTATGTAACACCTGTCAACAAAGCCATTCTAAAAATACTTGATATTATTTTAACTTTGTATTGGTCATCAGGTTCTATAGTCTCACATTTATAAATAATTATGAATGCATATGTTGATATTATTACATGTGCATTTTAATGTGATATTAAATATCATTACTTTGTCATTGCCATTTGTTATATACATACGCTCACTTACAAGTTGGATCCAAATACATACAACATGGACCTTAATCTGCTGTTTCATAAGCACAAGCATATCAGGGTCTATGTTGTTTGTTCTACAGATTACTCCTAACAAACTGCATAGATCCAAGCCTGCTGGCGACATCAGATCTGGGTCTATCCAGTTTGTGGCTGGACCTTCCTTCTAAGCATGTATGGCATGTTAAATTTATGGTATATAAGTGTAAATTAGTTCAGCAAAGATCTGTTGATGTTACTGTTTTGTTGTGGTTGTGTCAGTTAAAAAACCTGGTTGTGTTTTTATTATAAATGTTCTGAGAGATTTACAGACTTCTCAGATGGCAAATAACTTAATGATCATGAAATCCTTATTGTTATGAAATAATGTTATGATTTAAGACAAAAGTAATAAAAATGGGAAACTTTAAATTAATTTGTGATACTTATCATCAGACCAAATGATCACATTCCACACTACATTTACACACATAAACACTCTTGTATAGGAATAGTTAATCACATTCCACACTACATTTACACACATAAACACTCTTGTATAGGAATAGTTAATCACATTCCACACTACATTTACACACATAAACACTCTTGTATAGGAATAGTTAATCACATTCCACACTACATTTACACACATAAACACTCTTGTATAGGAATAGTTAATCACATTCCACACTACATTTACACACATAAACACTCTTGTATAGGAATAGTTAATCACATTCCACACTACATTTACACACATAAACACTCTTGTATAGGAATAGTTAATCACATTCCACACTACATTTACACACATAAACACTCTTGTATAGGAATAGTTAATCACATTCCACACTACATTTACACACATAAACACTCTTGTATAGGAATAGTTGATCACATTCCACACTGCTTCCCAAGACTAATTCACACACACAAACACTCTTGCAAAGGAACAGTTGATAACATTCCACACTAGTTACCAAATCTACTTCACACACAAACACTCTTGTATATGAATAGTTGATATTATTCCACACTACTTCCCAGATTTCATTCACACACATAAACATTCTTGTATAGGAATAGTTGATAACATTACACACTACTTACCAAATCTAACTCACACACATAAACACTCATGTGTATGAAAAGTTGATCACATTCCACATGCCATACCAAATCTAATTCACACATGTAAATACTTTTGTACATGAATAGTTGATCACATTCCACACGAGTAATCAAATCTACTTCACAGACATAAACACTCTTGCATAGAGTTGATCACATTCCGCACTACTTCCCAAATCTAATTCACATTCATAACTACTCTTGCATATCGACAGTTAATCATCATTCCACACTACTTACCAAATCTATTGTACACACATGAACTCTCTTGCACAATGAATAGTTGATTACATTCTACACTACCTACCAAATCTACTTCACACACACATAAACGCTACTGCATAGGAATAGTTGATCATGTTCCAGACTAATTCCCAAATCTAGTTCACACACAAAATACTTTTGCAGATAGTTGTCACATTTCACACTAGCTTACCAAATCTGATTCATACACTTAAACTCTTATACTAGAACAGCTGATTACATTCCACACAACTTCAAAAACCTATTTAAAACACAAAAACATTACTGCACCGTAATAGTTGATTACATTTCACTACTTCCCAAATGTAATTCACACATAAGTGCTCTTGTACAAGAATAGTTGATCACATTCTGCACTAATTCCCAAATCCAATTCACACACATAAATACTCTTGCATAGGAATATTTGATTACATTCCATACAACTTAACAAATCTAATTCACACATGAACACTCTTCCAGGAATAGTTGATCACATTCTGCACTAATTCCCATATCTATTTCACACACACAAACACTCTTGCCTAGGAATAGTTGATCACATTCTGCACTAATTCCCATATCTATTTTACACACACAAACACTCTTGCCTAGGAATAGTTGATCACATTCTGCACTAATTCCCATATCTATTTTACACACATAAACACTCTTGCCTAGGAATACTTGATCACATTCTGCACTAATTCCCATATCAATTTCACAAACATAAACACTCTTGCCTAGGAGTAGTTGATCACATTCTACACTAATTATCATATCTAATTCACACACACAAACACCCTTGCCTAGGAACAGATGATCACATTCTGCACTAATTCCCATATCTATTTCACACACATAAACACTCTTGCCTAGGAATAGTTTATTGCATTCCACTCAATTTCTTAAACTATTTCATACATATAAATGCTTTTCCATATCGTTAGTTGCATGAAAACTTGTTTACACCTGCTATGAATTCATTATTTTTCATGGTGAACCAATGTTTGTGGATTTCATGGTTTCTGCAAACCATGAATTTAACAACCCAAATAAACACTGCTCCTTCTATACAAAAAGTAGAATCCCTTAACAAAACCATGGAATAAAGTACCAATGGAAAGGTAATTTTTTGAAAACAGTAAAAATTGATACCTATGAAAATAAATGATTTTACAGCATTCAGGAATAAATTTCATTTTCTCTGTCAGTCTCTCTTTCTCTCTAACTTACATCAAAACATTCATGCATACAAAGGTAGTTAAATAGTATAACATCCCAAGACACAGGATTTTCATTGGAGCAATGATTTAATACTGAATTTATGAAATGAGCTGAATTTCCATCTTTCGTGAGACTTTTCGAGCAAAGGCTGGAAATTAAATGATTTTGATAAATTCAGTATTAAATTATTCCCTATTTCATATTCTGTTTATGAAATAATTTTTATTTTGGAAAAGACAAGAGTCTAGATAGAAAAAAAACACAATAAATGGCATTTGGCAATTCAGGCTCAGATGCTGCACCTTTCAATTCTTTTACGTGAAAAAAAAAATAGTCCCAGATATGAGATGAAGCAATGGTAACCAATAATGTTTAGAAGTAGATTGTTTTTATAAATTACAATTCATTTAACATGGACGTCATCAATTTACAACACTGGATCTCCAATGGAAATACCTGTGTAATGTCACATAGTTCACTCAAGTCAGCTGGAGTTGTTGAGGCACCATACACATGGATTTCAATGAGACAGACTGCAACATTTCCACCAAAAAGAGTGTCAGTTGCACCATGGACACCCATCACAAATGCAGTTTGGGTTTGGCAGAAAAAACAGCATTCAATTTGTTTGATATTTGTCAAAAAATGATTACTGGATGCAGATACAGTGCTAATTCTAAATGTGGTATGCTGATGCTGGTTTGCATTCAAATGGATTAAGTGATTCCTAGAATTAACCTTTTTTGTGACCAGATATCTGCATTATTCGATTTAAAAGAATGCTGTAGTTAGGTAACTTTTTGTTGGTTGTGAGATCAGCATCTGATACCATTCATTTCATAGAATTTGTGAGTTTACTGGTACTTACAGGATGATATTTAAACACTGTAAAGGCTACTGTCTGCTATTTTCAATATTGATATAATTCACATTTTAGACAGTCTAGTCATTCCTCTAAGTTTATGTTTTGCTGATTTACAGTTTTGCTTTTTTTCTCTTCTGAAAGTATGGAAGATTTTCTAATTAAAAAAGTTTAAAAAATTTACTGCGAAGATCATTGAAGCCATTTCAATAAATTCAATGTCTGAACCTCTTACAGGT
>JAECUM010095630.1:0-35831 GCA_016617855.1 Megalonaias nervosa
ATATGTGTGTGTGTGTGTGTGTGTGTGTGTGTGTGTGTGTGTGTGTGTGTGTGTGTGTGCAATAATGATGCTCATGTGGTGTCATTTTAATACTGAGCTAGAAACATTATGCTCTGAATTGTGTTGTTTTTATACACCATTAATTAAACAGCTACATCTGGAATATTCTATCCATGACGCATGTTACATTTTTATCAGAATAATATTCAAGGTATCACTAGTGTAGTTATTTCTCTGTAGTTTGAAATTATCATATAAAAATTAACAATATTAAACAGTATGCAAGAGAAAATTAATTTAACATATATCTGAAGCTGCAACAATATAAAGCACAAAAATAATATCACCCCAGTTTAGATCAAATCAGTAAGTATAAATCAAGTCAAAACATCCAGACTTATCATACAGATTAACTCTGATATTTAGGACTCAATTACACACAGTAACACAACAACTTGCAAATAATGGGGAAGGGAAGCTAGGGCATCAATGTAAATGTTACGATTGAACTTTCTACGATTTTCATAAGATTTAAATTTTTATAATTGAACTCAGTTTTCTTTTGTAATTTTTATGAAAGCACAATTTGTAGTAGTTGAATTCTATAATGCTTTTTACACTGCAGACGTATTTTACAGCGATTCCTCCTGATTTCTACGCTAGTGAGTTAAGTAACATTACACAGTATATATTATTCATGCAAATAATCGCATACGTTAGCCAATTATTTCACGCGCATGTCTGTAAGTTAAAAACATGTACTAGTATCGGGACGGTCATGAATTCTGAAATCAGGTGGCGCGAGCTTTGCTCAACAGGCGGACTATTTTTAGGAAAGGAATGCGTCATGCAACAATATCTTAACTTCTCCCAATTTCAGATCCCAAGGTTGAGTCCATTCACCTTGAACTGTAGCCTTTGATAGAGCAAGGGCGTGCATTCGATGCACCCAGACTGAATATAAACAGCCGCCCAAACGCTTGCGAAATGCCGCTAAAAATTTGAACATCTCTAGAGTTTTGCATGTCCTTAGGAGGAAAGAGAAAAAAGTACATTTTTGTAAATTTTTAAAAGCCTTTTTCTTCTACTTCCTCAGTGCATTAATTTGATGTTTAAAGGTATTGTGGGAAGTAGTTCATATTTTCTATTGAGACATGCTTTATTCTTTTATATGAAATATAATGTGTTATGGATTGTTTGAAGAAAACTAAAAACTTAATGTATTTGTAATAGAAGTATCTAATTATTACTGAAACTGCTCTCGCTACCAACTTAATGCTCCATAATAATTAATTTAGAGTTGCTATATTCAGTTCAGTCGATATTTAATTATTTACATCATGTTCTAAAAGGCAGAAATTCCAAAATTGTAGAAATTTGGTAAGTTTTGAATAAATATGATACCTTTATGTGTAATTCTTTATGTATATAACTTCACGTGTGTAAATTTTATATATATAGAGTGTTGTTTGACTTAGTAATAAAAAAGCCTCACCGATGTGCATCTCTAGAGCTTTGTATTTTTTACTTACAGTTTCGAACCTGGTATCCCCTTGCACCCTAGCTATGTAATCAGCATGCACCGGTAGGAGTGACACCTCCGTAAGGGAGGCCAGAAGGCTCTATTTCTCTATTTCAATCTGAAAGTTGTCCCACCAATAAACTGGGATGGCGAAAAAGAAAATACCATAACAAATGACCTTGAAGAAATATTTGTCACAAATGTCATAAATGATTACTGGTGGACAAAGAAATACATATCATATGATAATATATAATATGAAAGACGTAAGGTCTTATGTTATCAAAACTGTAAAAAATGAAAGTCGAATTCAAGTTTACATTTAAGTCAATGATATATAATCCAGAGTGCAATTTTATCTGGTAATGAAAGTTACCTTACTCGTGTATTTATCTTCTATATACTATCATGTATTCAGCAAACGTAAATAATACCAAGCTTGCAATAAACAAAGTCCAACAAAATATGATGTTTCGACCGACACCTAAAATGAGATTCTCATGTTCAAGCTGCGCAGTACTTAATGCGCCAGCTTCTCCGCTGGAGGTATCTATTTCCCATGCTACAAAGTACAGAAGCTGATTTTGACCGCATACGCTATGATGAGGCTGTATAAGAACGTCAAGCCACTCGGGCTGTGTGGTCCTGGAAAATAACAGAGCGCCTAAACTACGTATTTGACGAGTTCCACCGTCAACAACAAGCCACGCGCACCTTCAAAAAGTCGATGAAGCAATGCAGCAGTACAGTTTGGTCACTGTTAAATATCGTGATCCGTTAGAGTATGAACCGCCCACATATGACTTTTATGTATTCGGTTAAGTCCCTAAACTCGCGAGATGGTCTTTTTCGTCCTTGGAATGGCTGTTACAACCCTTGTCAGAAACAAACTCTCCCAGAAAAAGGTAGTCGCGTTTCGCACCACATAATTTGATTCATCTCGGTCTGGTGTAATCTGTCCTGCGGACAGACACTAGGCACCTGAAATTTACTTCACGTTATTCGGGGATGCGTATGCTGCTCGGTGCGACAATTTTCCTGGACCCATTCCATACTTTGTCATGAACAAGGCTTAAAGAAATAAGTACAAGAACCCGCTCGTCTATTATTTTTGCACTACTTTGTATTGTTATATCTCTTGTTTCCCCAAGTGATTCTCACATGTAGGAGTCCAGAATTTTTTGCAGATTTTGTGTTAAGTGTTTTGTATATGTAAATTGTTGTTTTGTTTTCTCTGACGAAGAGCTTGTCTGACATTTGTCAGACCAATAAAACTCGGTTGTCATTCTTTATAAATTTGTCAGGAGTTCAGCAATTATGGAAAATTGGAGAAAAATTTCAGATAATATCCAGTCATACCAAAAAATCGCATCAGCTGCATTTTGCTGATATGCAGAGGGAGTTCAGAGATAGCCTTGACCTTAGCATCTATAGGTTTAATTTGTCCATGTCCCACAATATGTCCTAGAAATGTTACACAAGCACGGCAGAACTCACTTTTGGATAAATTAATTGTCAAATTTGCATCACTGAGTTTATCACTACGTCTTTCAAAGAATTTCAAAATTGTCTCCAAGAGATCTTACCAGGTCACGTTGTAGATGATGAAATCATCGATGAAAACGTCACAATTATCTAGACCAGATGTAATCATGTTCATTAAACGTCTATCAAAGAATTTCCGAATCGTCTTCAAGCGATCATTCTAGGTGTCATTGTAGATGATAAATCAATACCAGATGTGATCGTGTCCGTTAAACATTGAAAAGTACAAGGCGAACCTTTCATCCCAATCGGTATTACTTTATATTGATAATGTCCATCTGGAAATGCCAAAATTTCCATTGCACTTCCGTCAGTGGAACCTGCCAGAATCCTTTCAAAAGGTCAAATTTGGCGACATATGTTGTATTTCCAATTTTCTCAATGCAGTCATCGATTATTGGTAATAGAATGAATCTGTGGTAGTCACACTATTCACTCTCTTATCGTCAGCGCACATGCGGAAAGTATTATTTGGTTTCGGTACAAGAATACACGGTGAACTCCAGTCACTTTTACTCAGTTCTACGAAATCATTCTTAAGCAAATACTGAATTTCTTTTTTCAAACATTCCTGTTTAAGAGGGTTCATCCTGTACGGATGCTGTTTCACAGGTGTGGAATCTACAATTTCAACGTCATAGTAGATTTTATTTATGTCGGAACATCTGTAAATAAGTGCTCATATTCAATTAATAGCTGTTTTAGTCTTTCTATTCTTCTTGATGCAGATATTAAAATTTATGTTCCAGATTATTCACAATTTATGAATTCCGAAGATTGGCTAGGCCAAAGTCACTACAATCCGATTGCATTCCATCGCTTAAATCTACACTGTGTGGGGCAGGCACAACTAAATTGACTGCATGATTAACATGGCTATCTCTATCAACATACTCCTTTAACAAATTTATATGGCAAAGTTGTTTTTCTTTTCGCCTCCCATGAGTATTAATGATATAATTTAAATCACTAACTTTTCAACTCGGTTAGGATTATAGTTCCTATCCTGAAGATGATTTTAAGGTATGGACAAGAGAGCCAGAACTCTTTACCAGGCTGAAAACACATTTCCCTTGTTTTTTGTCATGTTTTAATTATATTTTTGTCTGAGTAGAGTGCTGATTGGTTCTTGCAACTTTATAAGCTTTTGAAAACTTGTATTTAACATTAGAAACATAGTCGAGAAGATTAATTTCTCTATCTTCATTGTAAAACGTTTCTCTTTTAACAACTTCAATGGTCCACTGACAATATGTCCAGAAATTAGTTAAAAGGGATTAAATCCTAAAGAGTCTTTAAATGATTCCCTTACCACAAACGACAGTAAATGAAATCATTCTTCCCAATTTTTTTCCGGTATCAAAACAATATGACCGAATCATATTTTTCTAGGGTGATACGCAGAATACCTAAATTTCTTGAAGAGTAAATCATACATAACTTGCGAGAAACCTCCAGACATAAAATATGACCCTCTATCAGATTGGACAGAATTGGGAAGGCCAAATTGAGTTTAAAAAAAAAAAAACTTTATCAGAGTTTCTACTATGGTTTTATCTCTAATATACCTCAAAGGAATTTCCTCTGGGAATCTTGTGCACATTATGGTCAACGCATATTGGTTGCCTGACTTTGTCTTAGACAAGGGACCGACACAGTCTACCATTATTCTGCTAAATGGTTCGTCAAAAGCAGGAATAGACTGCAGATGAGCAATAGTAATCTTCGGGATGGGTTTCCTACTATTTTAAGAGTGTGACAAGATTTACAGTATTTAGAAACATCATTTCTAATTTTCGGTCAGTAAAAATGATTCAAGATCTTGTGATAAGTCTTATTAACAACTAAATGACCAGCCAATGTAGTTTCATGGGCAAGACTGTTTCATGTCTCTATGACCTTAGTAAAACAACTTGGTTGCTCACTGACCACTCGTCACCAGCAGGTACCTCAGGTGATCTCCATTTTTCATAGGGACCTAATTTGTTTCAAAATAACAAACTTAGATTTGTGTGGCTTCAGTTTTACTGATAACCGTCTGAAACAAACAGATCTCAGGGTCTTGTTCCAGACAGCTGGAATCGCAGTTTGAAAAACGCGTATGCGCCTTATAGTAAACCGTGAGAAATGTTGAGAAATGTTGGGTCTGTTGACACTTGGAATTTCAAGCTGTCTGTCTAAGCAATGTAATAAATCAGGGAATCGAATAATACAATGTAAAGACAGACTGGTCACTCTTGCCCAAAATATCGACGCGTGAGTATATTATGCAAGTTGCTAACGATGGAGTTGAAAAATGGAAGCAAAACTCAGACGCTAGAAGCGGAAACCTTCTTCAATTGATACGGAGGTACGAGTCGTCTCTTCACATCGTTGGATCGAGTATGGAAGACAGAGCTTGCGAACGTGATTCCTCAAACAAACTAAAAAAACGGGTGACACAAACGGCACTTACAGTATGACGAAGCTGACCGAGAAAGATGGATACCTTACCTGGTGATCTGGATACGTTGTGTTGTAAGGAATTCAGTGAGTGAACCGTTGATGGTCCAGAGATGGTACGTAGACGGTATTGGGTCGCGACAGAGTCGGGCCCTGTATTGAAGCTATCCGATATCGGTCCGGAATACTTCATGGAAGCAGGTATTGTAGAGAGGTCATTAGCTATTCAAAACTAGTGCCGTGAATACAAAAGTCAGTGCAGGTGCTTTACCTAGCAATTCCACATGACGGGAGCTAGCTCTTTCATGAAGCCAGAATGAGGTAATTGAGGAAAATAGATACTCTTACCCAGTCCACGGAAACCCAGGCGCAGCCTGAGGAGGTGCATGAGCTGACGTTGCCCATAGCCGATTAAAATTTGATGCTAAAGTACGGTACTGTTTATCCCAGAAGAGATCACCATAATCGGTATCGGAATGTGTTGGTATGTCAATCATAGTTCCAGACGGGCCGTCATACCAAGACGGTAGTGACCCTGAAAATATAGCCAAGAAGACGTGTTCCGTGGAGAACGAGATGGGCACGGTCACTGTATGTGAAGCCCATAATGATGTGGCCTTCCAAACCTTCTTCTGGACCAACTGATCTCTCTGCCGTCAAGATCTATATTATTATGAAGCTGTTGACTGAGGCGGCGATACTAATGTAGTCCGCATCTTTGCTGGTGTCTTACTCTCACTGGCACGATCTGTTTAGCTAAGAAGGTCGCCCATATATCCTCTAACCACCTCGTGCATATGTCGCAGGTATCCACCAAATTGCTCCCCGGAGATTTGAGACAGGTAACATGGTTATCATCTGCCAGCTCAAAACGCTTTCACCGAGTGCACCGTGTATTGCACATTTTGTTTTGAGACTTATAGAGACCAAAACAAAAACAATTAAGTGTGACTTCTTCACTAGAGCGAGACTATTCAGAAATATGACCAGAGTGTAATTTCGTACGTATAAAAATGCGTAGAATCGTTTATGTTGTAAGAAGGCACAAATGGGAATGATTTTTCGGCGTCTCGAATAGAACGTGCTTCCCAGCATGAGTGGAAAGGTGAAGTATGGACAAGATTTGGAACCAATTTCTCAATAGAAGTGGAGATCATTGTTGTATGTCTTCAATCTGGGACGGGTAGACGACTTTTAGCATTTTTGTTGATAAATGCAAAGTAAGGAGGTCCAGTTTCCGAGGTAGTGAATGTACTCCAAATGTATTCTAATCGGGTAGCGTATTAGAATTAGAAACAGGTAGATAACTGACATAAATAACAAACGTAAGAGGTACAAGGATGGATCCTATGGGAACACCTGTATTGAATATCTTTGAACTAGAAAGGTTACAATTAATTACAATCAACAAATATCGACGAAAAAATTATTTTTGCTTATGCAAAAGAATGGAGCGATTACATTCGAAGGCTTTTCTTAGATTAAAGGCTACGCCAAAGTTATTCTTGTACTTGTTTAACATATATTCAGTTATTCTTGAAAGTCCATATTCGCTTGAAGTGCCCTCCCAAAAGCCAGACTGAACGAAAGAGAAGAAATCGTTATCTGTGAAACAAAATCAGAGCTGAAAATGAGCAGTGCCCTATAAAGCTTATAAAGTAAAGGTAGAATAAATATTCGACAATAGTGGCCTGGGTCTGATTCATGACCTTTCTTACTGACAGTGCAACACCGGCTTTTTCTATCAGATATTAAAAAATTCTTCTCTTTATAACGAGATGCCAGTTATGTGTACAAGACTCAGGAATAACATAGCTCATGTTTTCAGGAATTTGGATTGGTTGTTGTTAAGGCCAATTATCTATATTGAAATCCTTGTTTCTTAACTCCGAAGATCTTAGCCCAGGTCAGACCCAATTTATATCTCTGCACATTTCAAGAGAGCAACCTACCGTCATGATCGAAAGCCTCGATATATTTTTCCCACGATTAGTATCTCATTCTCATCACACCTTAGTTTTTTACAATCATATTCTCATTTATCATAGCTAAAGCTTTAAAAAAAATTAAGGAATAACAAAAGATTTGATTGGAAACATTATCATCATCCTGTTCCAAACTTTGGTGGGATACACGAGTATTAGACCCAGAATGATCTATCTGCGGGGAGGCCAGCAAGTAGGGACTGTGATTCTTCATAGGGAGTGACTGAACTGTCCCTATATGCTGCTTTTTCTGAAGGATGATTTTTCTTGTCTCTCCTAGGCCCCTAAGGGGATGGGGGATTAACCCTCTTTTCCCCAATATGACAATCTCCCGAGTAACGTTTGGTAGCCTTCAAACCTCAGCACCTATACTTTCAGGAGGCCAAACTAAAGACATTCTTGGTGGAACAGGTTGATCTCTCCCTTGAAAGGAGAAACTGCACATCCCAAAAGGGTGGAAAGGGAATGGGGAATAGGGGACATTAGTCTGATCTTTTCTGGCAGCATGCATAGATGCAGTCTCCGTCCCTGTAATTGGGTAATTAGGTAGTGTAAAGGCATTTGAGTTTTCAATCCAATTCCTGGCTCTATACCTAGATTCAGGATGTTTTCTTGATGCCTGGTGCTTGAAAGCCAGCACCTAATGACCAGTATCATGATTGGTGACATGCGTCAATACCAGTGACTGTTTGTATGTTTCTGGTGATTGGTGACCGGTCAATGTGTGTGTGTGTGATTTAGACTTTTAATGTAGCTTTAACAACTTTAAACATACTGGTATGATGTCTGCAGTGTGGCAGTTTGTAGTGACGTCTAGCACTGGGCATCATGCCACTGATATGTAACATCATGTCCCACCCGGTCACATTATACTGACACCAGGCCGACCAGTCCTAACACTAACCTCTTAATGCTGAGCGCCTAGTGAGACAGCTGTGAGTACCATTTTTATAAGTCTTTGGTATGATTCGGCCGGGGTTCGAACCCGCTACCTCTCACATCCAAGGTGGATACTGTAACCACTTAGGTCATTAGAGTGGTCTTAACCTGGCAGTCTAGATTTGTGGGAAGAACTTTCTCAAAACTAAAAGACCTCAGGTAATTGGAGAATGTTCACCCTCACCCAAATAGGGTTGGGATTACAACCTTACTCCATAATAGGGCTCAGTTCTAAGACTGGTTTTGTCTGGGTTTGGATTCCACTACCCTTACCTCCTACAGCCCGAGGGGGTGGGGTGCACTTGCGACCCTTAACAATGGATGCTACCTTCATAGAAGACGGTTGGTTGAGGATGAAGCTGCTCTTCCCTCTTTTTTGGGGGGAGTCCATACTCAGAAGTATCTGTCACCACTTCGAGTGTTATAACCAGAATTTTCTCCTCAAGGATGCTATCTCTCCCTCTTTTATTCTGGGTGACATTGACAATTCCAGCTATGGTAAGTACAATCTGAGATCTTCAAATGGAGAAAAAGAGGCATGCACTTCCTTCCTCTTTCAATATTCATGCAGACTTTCCACTAGGACCACAGACAACACAAGGAACATCTGTCCATTTCTGTACGATTTGTAATTTTAAGTAAATACAGCTTTATCAATATTCAAACACTTCACTTTTCACCTGTTCTGGTCATAAAATTGAGACCATAAGCTCTCTTTATTGGAGATGGTTGAAGTTCATGCACTATGCATGCTCTTGAAATTACACTATGAACTTTGTAATAATCTGTCCAGGGTCTGGTTGTCCGAATGGTTTAAGACACCGTGCTTTACTGACCATTGCCATCTCACCAGTATCCATGTCTGTGTGGGTTCAAGTCGCAGTCATGGCCAATATGGGTATGTGAGAAAGTTTAACAGTAGCTTCCCATGGGATGGTGGTTCTTCCTTGGGGTTTTCCCAGGTTATTCCTCCATCAGATAAACTGGGCATCATGCAGAAAAATGGCATTAAACCCACAGCAATAACAACCTGTCCCTGGTATTCAGTGTTATCAATTATTAACAAGTCATGTACCTTTATAATATCTTTTATTTTTTCCAACTAAATATCAGTAAAAAAATAGTTTTGCATACATACAATCATTCATACCTTCATACATACATAAATACATCACGAGTATATATATATATATATATATATATATATATATATATATATATATATATATATATATATATATATATATGTATCACACTTCAAGAGAATGTGCCCAGCAATGTTGTATAGGCAGATGTATAATACTGGAACTCTAATTTTAATACCTGGTGTTGAATAAATATTAAAATTCACGACAGTCTAACAATGTTAGCTATATTTTCAGTTACATACTGACCCTTAAACTCATCAAAGTTTGCATAAGCAGCGACAGTAACATTCAGTCACCGACAGTGCACATTATACTTCTCGTTGTCAAGAAGGTTAGCATGAACAGTTGTCTCATTAAGACACGATAATTGCAATGCCAGTAGCTTGTAAAGGAAAGTAATATTTCCATTGGTCAGAATGTTACCATGTGATCAAAATGAATTGCATTTATTTCTGTATGAACTGTGAGGAGAACTACTTTCTAAGAATACCCACTTCTATAAACAGAGTCATGTGTACAGCAGACATGAAGTAAGCATTAAAGGAAAAAAACATTCTTACAATTTAAAAAAAAAAAAAGAATAAATTGAATCTGAAAGACTAAAGCAACAGATATTTTTCATCTTTTATGAATAAAATCATTCTTTCTTTGTTGAAATTTGTGAAAAATATGGACAAAAATGTTTGAAGTGCACTTGGTCAAGGTCACCGGTATACAGTATTATAGCTATCCAAGGCTGAAACTGCAATGTCAGAATTTGGAAATTTTTTTGCTAACTTTGCCTTATCAGATAGATTTCATGCACGAAGATATTGAAAACTCTGACCCATCCATATTTGACGAGCCTTTTGAAGTACAAGAAGTATCACAAACTGAGTTTTCATTTCAAATCTCTTAAACATATCTGAACAGCGGTACTCAAAATGTACCAAGAAAAACACTCAGTGGGGCTACAACACTTTCACAGGTAGATTTATTCATTCATTCAATAATCATAATAAATTATCTTTAATAATAACAATAACCAGTATACTAGACTGTTCATTAATGTAAGCTTAAGTAATATTGCTTGATACTTAATTTGCTCTTATTTATTATTTTCTTAAATTATATATTATGAAAAGGCAATATGTTGTTTATTTGTATGCAAAAAGAAAAAAAAAACATTTAAATCATTCATGCCATTTTTATAAAAATGAGACTTAACTTGCTCTGCAGTGAATAAAATGTAGTTTATCTTTAAATTATTACTAGCTTAAAAATGTAACAAATATGTTATATAAATACAAATTATGGAAAGGAGATATGCATGAATGATTCTTCCCAAAGATCTAAATATTTCAAATGTTAAAAAGTAGTTACTACAAAGCTGAAAACATATGAATTTCAGAATGGTGCAAAGAGAAGAATATAGAGGTTTGATCTGAAGTCAGCTGAGTCTGCACATTTGGCCCAAATGTTAGCCATATTTTATGCCAAAGCAGCCCCCAAGGTCACCGCAACAAGAAAGAGGTTGTCCCCTGAAGCCTTGGCTGAGGAATACCGTAAAAACACTTAAAAAATGTCAGGGCTGCTACTAATCGCTCCATTCAGGTTGAATGTGGTCGATCAATCAATATTGTTACAGACCCTGAGTTTAAAAAAGCAAATGACATGTAAAATGGAAATTAAAGTTGAACACCAAGAATGGTTTATCAAGACCAACTCAACACAATTTTTTAACCAATTATTCCTCCATCAGACATGTGTGCAATCAATCAGGACCTGATGCAAGATAATCCTATCCCACTCAGATACAAGGTTGCTAGGCACATCATGCCTCCGTCTGACCACTCCAATGAACTATCATTGAAACCTTACACAAGGCCCAGCACTCAACATAAACAACAAATGAGTAACATTCTTTCAAATGTACGTTCAAACGACCCCAACAAACTCAAGCAGTACTACTCAAGAAAATGTTCAAATGACCCCAACAAACTCAAGCGGTACTACTCAAGAAAATGTTCAAATGACCCTTACAGATTCAAGCGGTACTACTCAAGAAAATGTTCAAATGACCCCTATAATCCCAAGCAGTACTATTCAATTAAATGTTCAAATGACCCTTACAAACCCAAGCAGTACTAGTCAAGAAAATGTTCAAATGACCCCTACAAACCCAAGCAGTACTAGTCAAGAAAATGTTCAAATGACCCCTACAAACCCAAGCGGTATGACTCAAGAAAATGTTCAAATGACCCCTACAAACCCAAGCAGTACTACTCAAGAAAATGTTCAAATGACCCCTACGAACCCAAGCAGTACTACTCAAGAAAATGTTACTGAATCTGCTCAAAATCCCCTACACACACTATCACATAATACAATGAACTCTATGACAGGATTCATTACACAATCCACCTGTCATTTCAATAACTGCACCTTCCAGTTTAGATCAAACTAAAAAAAGTTAAGTGCAAACAAGTTAAGGAAATAATTGATTTTCAAGTTAAGTTCCCCATGTCAACTATCCAGGTTAGAATAATAATTTACAAAACATTATGTATCACTCCTGGTTTTTATTATATGGCAATTTCCAATGAATAATTATAGACAAATTAAGAAAAATGCATAACAAATAGTTAGATACAAGTACAAATATGAAAGTAGTAAATACGTGAATGTGTCATACAATTTTTCATTTTTATAGTGATATTACACTGCTGTATTATAATTATTGTTGCACTATATTTAGAAAAGTGTGTAAACAATAAACACAAATTTCACAAATTACATTGTCATGCTGTTTTGAACCCGAGTGAAACTCTTAACTTCTTACACCAAGAACATTCTACATCAGTATCTGCCTCTGTTTGCATCTGTCCTTTTGTGTGTGTGTCTGTTTATTTTCTACACTGATGTCACAAATTTGATGAGAGGGATCAGGTTATGAACCACTGTCACAAAAAAAATCAAAGAATAACTAGAGGGATAAAATAAGTACCCAGTTATTTTAGAACTGTGTGTGTATGTGTATTTGTGTATGAACCAACAAAACTGATCACACACCTTATATAACCTAACCTCATACACCTACATGTATTAGTCCAGTCTGTTTATAAACACGAAAACAGGTTTTGAAGAACGAAATTAGATCACTCACATGTCAGAACAGTGATGAATCTGCCAAATCACATTCAGTTAGTCTATGAATGCATACATTCTTAACAGCCATGACATCGTGACTTTAAATATTCAGCTTCCACTTTGAATACACGTGTCCATTAAGGTAAAATATAAAAATCATGATAGCATTGTTCAAATTCCTTACATGGGCTTCCATTGGTTGAAGGATTAGTATTATGATGACCTTGTTATGATCAAGCAGGACAATCCCAAGTGCTATAATAGCTACGTAACAGAAAACCCCAAACATGTATTATACATTCATTTAAGATTTTTGTTTTTTAATGATGCAAACAAAATAACATGATGAATAATTGAAATTTCAATTATAAGAGTTTAACGTTTTTTCTGAGTTTATCATGGTATAAACTGTCTGTTGCCGACATACACAGCTTACATAATGCCCTTTGGGCATTATTTGCTGTGTGAGTTGGCAACTGACAGTTTATACCATGATAAACTCAGAAAAAACGTTAAACTCTAAATACAGTCCACAGAATGGCCCTTACACTCAACAAGTTTAACATTGCCAGCTCCTGTCTCATCAAGACATACACAGTCCACAGAATGGCCCTTATACTCAACAAGTTTAACATGGCCAGCTCCTGTCTCATCAAGACATATACAGTCCACAGAATGGCCCTTATACTCAACAAGTTTAACATGGCCAGCTCCTGTCTCATCAAGACATACACAGTCCACAGAATGGCCCTTACACTCAACAAGTTTAACATTGCCAGCTCCTGTCTCATCAAGACATACACAGTCCACAGAATGGCCCTTACACTCAACAAGTTTAACATGGCCAGCTCCTGTCTCATCAAGACATATACAGTCCACAGAATGGCCCTTACACTCAACAAGATTAGCAGGAGCAACTCCTGTCTAATTACAACACATACAGTCTACACCAGGGTTCTCAAACATGCAGCCCGCCAAGCCATATCCTGTGGCCCACAAAATGATTGGCATCACAAGGTGTCATGAGAGATAACAAAGGTGGTGTGGCCCTTGGGCCATCGAAAATGCCCTCATGCGGCTAGCAGTTCCTGTCGCATTAAGACAGATACATTCCACAGAATGGCCCTTATACTCAACAAGGTTAGCATGAGCAGTTCCTGTTGCATTAAGGCAGATACATTCCACAGAATGACCCTTATACTCAACAAGGTCAGCATGAGCAGTTCCTGTTGCATTAAGACAGATACATTCCACAGAATGGCCCTTATACTCAACAAGGTCAGCATGAGCAGTCCCTGTTGCATTAAGACAGATACATTCCACAAAATGGCCCTTATACTCAACAAGGTTAGCATGAGCAGTTCCTGTCGCATTAAGGCAGATACATTCCACAGAATGGCCCTTATACTCAACAAGGTTAGCATGAGCAGTTCCTGTCACATTAAGACAGATACATTCCACAAAATGGCCCTTATACTCAACAAGGTCAGCATTAGCAGTTCCTGTCGCATTAAGGCAATATACATTCCACAGAATGGCCCTTATACTCAACAAGGTTAGCATTAGCAGTTCCTGTCGCATTAAGACAGATACATTCCACAAAATGGCCCTTATACTCAATAAGGTCAGTATTAGCAACTTCAGTATTGACAATCCACGTTATCTCACTACAATTAACTCTAGAAAAACTCTTCTCTATAGCTAATAATAAAAATGTAATGTTTACACTTTTGGCCTGAACATACTCTCATTGAATCTCATAGTTGCCAGCAATTAAAATGCATTTGGAAAAGCTGCTGGAACATCATTAATCTGTGTAGGGCTTGGAATGTATTGGGCATGATCTTTTTTGGGCTTGAAGTGTTTAGGGCATGGTTCTGTGTACAGCTTAGAGTGTGTTGGGTATGGTCTGCATACGGCTTAAAGTGTGTTGGGTATGGTCTGTGTAAAGCTTGAAATGTGTTGGGCATGGTCTGTGTAAAGCTTGGAATGTGTTGGGCATGGTCTGTGTAGGGCTTGGAGTGTGTTGGGCATGATCTGTGTAGGTCTTGAAATCAGCTGGGTTGTATATCAGTATACCTGAAGTGGAGAAAGTCACTGCATTGTTGGTATATGTGTGGAAACAGTAAGCATGACAAGTTATCAAGCTGTAGGACTGTGGTTTAGGGCATGCTGTGTTGGGGACTGCCCTCCTGTTGGGTTAATGCAAGTGAGTTGCTGAGTGGTGGAACTGTCCTTCTTTTGGGTTAATGTGAGTGAACTGTGTTGTAACATTTGCAAATAAACTGACTAGTTAAATCCAAATGGAACACAGATAATGACATTCTATTACCATTTCATTAACTGATTAGAGGTCTAATTCCTGAGAAATGCATGCATCAGTGTTGCTACCTTGTGTTGTAAGGTCATGTGATGATCTTGAATGGAGCCAAGATCATATGCTGGCCATCTTGTCAATGCCAACTCATAATTGTTGTTAGCAAATAAGTCAAAAGTTAATATATATGAATAACAAAATCCAATTGTACTTTCTCAGTGTGAAATAGGCAAATGGTACTAAATTTCTGTTTGACCCCAGTACTTACATTAGTACAAGTTCCATAACCCCCTCCTTGGAATCACTTAAGACAAATTCTAAATTAAAATTTGAAACATGGGCATCAATATAAAAGAAAGTTTGTGACATTATGCTGCACCAAAAAACCAGAGAAGGCACAAATGCATGAGTCTGAAATACATTAATACAAGAATTATAAAAAAAAAACCAGTGCCAGTTGTTAGCACCACTAATCTACTTCCCTTTGCACTACAACAAAAACTGTTGCAAGACACTGGTGACTTTCCCTTTCGATAAACAAGGACTCATTGCAAACAGTCTTTCGTTGCGTCCCTCTCTAATAAAATTCACAGAACTAGTTGTACTCCAAATATCATATTTGGGGTTTGGGATATAAACTTGACTTTCATGCACAAATGGTTTTCACAATACAGGGGCAGGCATGATTACTGTGTGGCTAATTCTTCTTATTCAGGCATGATTACTGTGTGGCTAATTCTTCTTATTCAGGCATGATTACTGTGTGGCTAATTCTTCTTATTCAGGCATGATTACTGTGTGGCTAATTCTTCTTATTCAGGCATGATTACTGTGTGGCTAATTCTTCTTATTCAGGACCATCATCTACAATTCAGTATGTGACAACACCTGGAACAATAAGACATTAGTCTACCCATAATGGCTATGTGAAAACACCTTGAATATTTAGGACATTAGTCTACCCATAACAGCCAGTGTGTGACAAAACCTGGAATACGTAAGACAGTAGTCTACCCATAACAGACAGTGTGTGACAAAACCTGGAATATTTAAGACATTAGTCTACCCATAACAGACAGTGTGTGACAAAACCTTGAATATTTAGGACATTAGTCTACCCATAACAGCCAGTGTGTGACAAAACCTGGAATACGTAAGACAGTAGTCTACCCATAACAGACAGTGTGTGACAAAACCTGGAATATTTAAGACATTAGTCTACCCATAACAGACAGTGTGTGACAAAACCTGGAATATTTAAGACATTAGTCTACCCATAACAGCCAGTGTGTGACAAAACCTGGAATATGTAAGACAGTAGTCTACCCACAACAGCCAGTACATGACAACACCTGGAATAAGCAAGACAGTGGTCTACCTGTAACAGATAGTATATGAGAACACCTGGAATATGTAAGACACGAATCTATCCATGACAGCCAATATGGGACAACACCTAGAATATGTAAGACACTAATCTATCCATGACAGCCAATATGTGACAACACCTGGAATATGTAAGACACCAGTCTATATGAACTATGACAGCTAGCAGATAAAGTACATAAAGATCTGGGTTTTTAGACAGACCTGGAACATTCTACATGACCCACTTTAGACAGACCTAAGACATTCTGCATGGCTCAAATTAGAGTGACTTAGAGCATTCTACATGACCCATTTCAGACAGACCTGGGACATTCTGCATGGCACAATTTTGAGTGACTTGGAACATTCTACATGACCCATTTCAGACAGACCTAAAACATTCTGCATGGCTCAATTTAGAGTGACTTAGAGCATTCTACATGACCCACTTCAGACAGACCTGGGACATTCTGCATGGCTCAATTTAGAGTGACTTAGAACATTCTACATGACCCACTTCAGACAGACCTGGGACATTCTGCATGGCTCAATTTAGAGTGACTTAGAACATTCTACATGACCCACTTTAGACAGACCTGGGACATTCTGCATGGCACAATTTTGAGTGACTTACAACATTCTACATGACCCACTTCAGACAGACCTGGGACATTCTGCATGGCTCAATTTAAAGTGACTTAGAACATTCTACAAGACCCACTTCAGACAGACCTGGGACAATCTGCATGGCACAATTTTGAGTGACTTAGAACATTCTACAAGACCCACTTCAGACAGACCTGGGACATTCTGCATGGCTCAATTTAGAGTGACTTAGAACATTCTACAAGACCCACTTCAGACAGACCTGGGACATTCTGCATGGCTCAATTTAGAGTGACTTAGAACATTCTACATGACCCACTTCAGACAGACCTGGGACATTCTGCATGGCTCAATTTTGAGTGACTTAGAACATTCTACATGACCCACTTCAGACAGACCTGGGACATTCTGCATGGCTCAATTTAGAGGGACTTAGAACATTCAACATGACCCACTTCTGACAGACCTGGGACATTCTGCATGGCTCATTTTAGACTGATTTGGAACATTCTACATGACCCACTTTAGACAGATTTGGGACATTCTGCATGGCTCATTTTAGACTGATTTAGCACATTCTGCATGGCTCATTTTAGACAGATGTGGAACATTCTACATGAACCATTTAGCCACATTTGGGACATTCTGCATGTCTCATTTTAGACTGATTTAGCGCATTCTGCATGGCTCATTTTAGACAGATTTGGAACATTGTACATGACCCACTTTAGACAGATATGGGGCATTCTGCATGGCTCATTTTAGACTGATTTAGCGCATTCTGCATGGCTCATTTTAGACAGATTTGGAACATTCTACATGACCCACTTTAGACAGATTTGGGACATTCTGCATGGCTCATTTTAGACTGATTTAGCGCATTCTGCATGGCTCATTTTAGACAGACTTGGAACAATCTACATGACCCATTTAGCCACATTTGGGACATTCTGCATGGCTCATTTTAGACTGATTTAGCACATTCTGCATGGCTCATTTTAGACACATTTGGAACATTCTACATGACCCACTTTAGACAGATTTGGGACATTCTGCATGGCTCATTTTAGACTGATTTAGCGCATTCTGCATGGCTCATTTTAGACACATTTGGAACATTCTGCATGACCCACTTTAGACAGATTTGGGACATTCTGCATGTCTCATTTTAGACAGATTTAGCATATTCTGCATGGCTCATTTTTGCCACCTTTCATTTCATACAAAACTTAGGTTTAATGCAAAACCACAGATGGAGCATTTCATAAATCTGATTCTATCAGAATGCTAAAGCCTGTAAAAACAACTTGGAGAGTGACTTAGGACATTGTTTTTGCCTGCTATGTGTGCCACTTTTAAATGGATCTGATCATATTATATTACATCTGACCTGACCTTTGAAAGACCATCATGCCTAGGCTAAATGAATTGTAGTCAACCTGCTTGAGTTCAAAGAGAAATACAGACATCAACTTTTTAGTGTCATCCACATTAAAACTATGTTAGGATTTTGTATTTTTGATTAATGCATAGCTATATAATTTCTATATCAGTACTTCTACTTCCGCTTAAACATCAGTACAATAATGTATACTGCCTCAGTCCACAGGTAAAGTCATCAACAAATCCAAACCCTATTTAACTTGAAGAATAGTCCTCTATCACTCACAAATGTTTGTATCATAGATGTTCGTATCTTTCATTGTAAATATATCAGAGAGAGAATTTAGTGCCTAAAATGCCATTTGAGCCATATGGTTTTGTAAACCTGTTGGCTGACTGCGGTCATGTTTTGTTTTATCTTGTTTAGATGGTCTCATTACTGGCCATAGCAAACACAGTGGTAGTTGGCACATAACAGTGATCTACAATCACAAACAGTCCATTCCCCTCAGTATTTCCTAGTAACTTCATCTAGCGATTTGCCAGTATTTTTTGGCATCTTGCGGCCTGAACCATCCTCTAGTTCCTTGGCTTTGTAATAATGTGGTGCCACCTCCAGCAACCAGCTATTCTCTATCTCTATCACCTGGGAAAAAAATAACACAAAATAACACTAGCTTGAAATTTTGATCACATCCATAAGCAACATATATTAAAAAATATTAAATTATGATACATTTAAGTTAATATCTAGGGGAATGTTATTACAAACATGACACAATTAAGTGGATATCTATGGACATATTATTACAAACATTACATTTAAGTTCTTATCTGTCTGCAAAAAATTACAAACATAACACATTTAAGTGGATATCCGTCCACATACTATAACAAATATGACATATTTAAGTCAATATATCTGAGCATACCATTCCAACTTTAATGCTGCAACTTAATTGGCTCAGTTCACTGAATACACTGGACAAAAGTGTGAGGAACTGTTCTTCTATTCAAAAGTCAAACATAAAAAAATCTACCTACATGGAACATTTATGTATAGTGTACCAATTGTCCCCTATGAATATTTTCTTATGTACTTTATGAAAGACTTTGAAATATGGGCAACTGGGGTTACTGAAGCACTGCCCCCTACACTGCCCAATTTCATCATAAATTCCTGAAGGAGTGAATTTGTAATTCATGTTTGTAACATGTACCAATATGTAATTGATAAAAGACAAGCTACCAATCTGTCTTAGAAAAACCCAAACAAAAAAACTGCCACTTGGTTACACACACACACACACACACACACACGAACCTGTCTACAAACACCTATGGATACTCTCCTATCCATCCAGGCATCAACATAACAACTATGCACTCAACCACCCAAACCCTTGCAATAAAAACAAACATTCATACATACACATAAAGACACCTGTACCTGTCTCATGAATTCTTTGGTGGTTAGATCATGTTAGATCAACCATCTTGGTTTGTCCTCAAAGAAACTGCTGCAGAGGTGAGTACAAATATACCTATATACTAGATAAACATGAAGATACACAACAAATACATAAATATACACATCATGCAATGAAGACACATATATGCATAAAGATATACATCATGCAATGAGGACACATACATGCATCAAGATACACATCATGCAATGAAGACACACACACATGCATAAAGATACACATCATACAATGAAGACACATACATGCATAAAGATACAGATCATGCAGTGGAGACACATACATGCATAAAGATCCACATCATGCAATTAGGACACATACATGCATAAATATACACATCATGCAATGAAGACACATACATGCATAAAGATACACATCATACAATAAAAACACACACGTGTATAAAGATACACATCATGCAATGAAGACACACACACATGCATAAAGATACACATCATACAATAAAGACACACACGTGTATAAAGATACACATCATGCAATGAAGACACATACACATGCACACAGATACACATCATGCAACAAGGACACGTACACACATATATACAGATACACGATGGAGACACATATACACATACATAAAGATACACTTCATACAATTAAGACACACATTCATACAAATACAAATCATGCAATAAAGATACACATAAAATTAAGGCACACAAGCATACAGAAAACACATGTAATAAAGATACACATGCAATTAAGACACACAAACATGCATACAGAAAAACACACACAATAAAGATGCATGCACACATACTAATAGAATCTATGTTGTTGTTTGGACTGAAACAAGTCAAGGGGATACATTATTTGTCTCCCCATAAGGCTCTGCTGAGGGGGGAGTTAAACAATTTAACCCTGCGACAGATTTCCTTGTCTTGGTACAAACACCGACATTGATTATTTTTCTCACTCAATTATTTCCAGCTAAATCAAAATAACCGCGCACTTTTGCAATACAGTTAGCAGATTCAAATACGGTATTTATCAGGTACTATTATTACCTCTCACTCTATACAAAGGTCATCAGGTTTTGTACTCTTTATGAAAATCTGAATAATTATCTAAGTAGAATCTATGTATGCAGCTCTTAGAAAAGAAACAAAAAAAATCTTGAAAACAAAAAAGTTATAATTGTTACTTGTTGCACAATGAGCATCTCCAGGTACTTAGTTTTATTTTTGTAAACACACATTAAGATGAATATATTAATGAGGGCAATAGGGTGATCTGCTGACCCTAAGTACACAAGTTCTACACATGAGAAAAAATCGTTTGATATTATTACCGTGTTATCACATTTAATCGATGGATGTCATATGAAATTAACAAAAAATAATAACTTTTATACGGTTAAATTTTACCTTTCATCGGTTCTAATTTGTTAAATCTTCTATGGTAGGCAACTGTTCGATACAATGCTGTACAATAGGCCTACTGGGTACAGTTCTAACGAAGTGTGTAGTGACTGAGGAAATTTCTAATTTCATGGCTTTCTTGGAAATATATATTTTCTATCCTGAAAATATGGGAAGTGTTGCTATCACTAGTGCAATAATATGCTATGTGGAAATTTTTTTGTAGAACAGCATGTAGGCTGAAGACAGAACCACTCTGGCTGGTAAATGCAGGAGATTTCATCTGCAACACATTATTATCTTTGATTCAACTGAAGCAGATTGTGGGTGATGGACAAAGTTAGAAGAAACCAGTCTGACTTAAACACATTTCTGTTTTTACCAGCTTTGCATTTGCTCTTGAGAGAGTTTTGGATTTTTGCAGCCAGTGGTGTGTATTGCCTGTGTGTGTGGAGCTCTATCAAACATCTTGACTTGTGTGCATGTGTGTGTGTGTGTCTGAAAATGTTCTGTATGGTGTTTTATCAAAGCTGAAGAGACCTTAAGTTGCTTTATGAGTGAATTTCTCTCTGTTACATATATGTTGTTGTTGTTTTTGTTGGATTTTATAACAATTCCATCAGGAACAGCATAAGAAACCAAGAATTTCTTTTTAAAAGTAGTTCCTAACATGTGGACACCATGACTGAGATGAATAGACTGAGATAATCAGACTGATATAGGAAAAGTTAGATTAGCAAAACAGGTAGATTTCTGTTGCATCGGTGAGAAATACTTACATGCATCATACAATTAAGACACACACACATACATACAGATACACATCGTACAATGAAGACACACACATACATACAGACACACATCATGCAATAAAGATGCATACACACTTACATACAGATAATTATATAGCATGCAAAGAAGGTACATACATACAGATACACACATACCTGAAGATACACATCACACAAATAAGACACGCACACACATAAATACTGATACTCATCACACAAAGAAGGCACATACACACATACATACAGATACACAGGATGCAATGAAGACACACACATGCATACAGAAAACATCATGCAATAAAGGTTAATACACAGACACATACAGATACAGAGTATGCAAATGAAGACACCTACATACAGATACACTACATACAATTAAGACACATACACACATGAATACAGATACACATCATGCAATAAAGATGCATACACACATGAATACAGATACACATCATGCAATAAATATGCATACACACATGAATACAGATACACATCATGCAATAATGATGCATACACACATACATAAAGATACACAGCATTCAAAGAAGGCACATACACACACCCACATGCATAAAATACTGATCATACAATAAAGACACAACTCTAAATTTACCTGTCTCATGAACTCCTTTGTGGTAAAGACAAGTTCATGGTAGATAAGCCATTTTGGTCTGTCTTCAAACAGACTGCTGTTGGGGTGAATCATCACGGTCTGCTGGTACTTGACTGTCTTGTAGTTACCTCCCTTGTCCATCCGTGCAGTGTGGTAGAAAAATCCTGCTGTAATTGCCTGAAAAGCAAACAACATAAAAACAGTTAAAAAATGGTGATTAAATATCTCATGTGCACTGGATTTTGTTCCTGCAAACATTACGTAACAGGTTGTGGCCTAATGGAATTCCCAGAAAACAAATACAAAGTCTTTAGCTGGATAGAGAATTGAAATGCCAACAGGCAACTGATCTTATTGTTTGTATAAGTCTCTTTTCTGCTTTTGAAACAGAAAGCAATTTTAAAATATGGGTACAGCATAAAATGCACTAATCACATAGAACATTTTTCTCTTGTTTTATGTGACCCTGGTGCATGTTTGTCATGAGTGAGCGTGTGATCGATCGGTGCAAGAGGCACATGAAGGGGACGATGACGTCGAGCGCTATGCACTTAATAAATGCCCTAGGCGCTCATCGTATCGTCTCTGAGCTAACAACACCTTTCTCATTGTGTCTACGCCTATTATGACAAATGCAATTCACGAGAATTGTAATATCTGGATGTTTAGGGTCTTCGTGTCTGTTAAGTTGTCGTTTTTATATTATCGTGCTGCTATATATTGAAATACCTGCGTGCGGGTTGTGTATAATATTTGTTCTGTTCTGTTTTAGTATGGTATATTAAGTATTTGTTCTGTTTCATTCTAGGGATTTTTTCTTCTGTTTTTCTTTTGTCTTGTATCGTTGATGCGAAATAAACCCCATGACCCGAGGATGTTGTGTTTGTTTCTTCTGTACAATGCCCAGCTCAAATTTAAATTAGGTGCCACATACATTCCAACATGTTTGCAATATAGGCTCAACATCAAGAGAAAAATGACATATTAGGAAAAAAATACTACATGTAGATGGGTGACTATACATTTTCATTTTGAATAATGTTATATAAATCTACTCTTTGTGGATGGACGACTAGACATTTTCATCTTGAATAATGTTAAATAAATCACTCTGTGTGGATGGATGTCTATGCATTTTCATCTTGAATAATGCTAAATAAATCTACTTTTTGTGGATGGAAGACTATACATTTTCATCCTGAATAATGTTAAATAAATCTACTCTTTGTGGATGGAAGACTATACATTTTCATCCTGAAGCATGTTCAATAAACGTACTGCCATAACAAAATGGTGAACAAAGCAATCAAAAGAAATCTCCCCCTCCCCTAATATGGACAACATAATTATCACTTTGATGCTGCCAATTCCACCATACCTTCCTGATAGCCACTGTGTCCACTGGGTTTGAGGTCAGTTCAATTTCCACTCTTTCCAGTAGTCCTTCTAGCTGATCCCGCACATCTCGAGCCCTCTTCATGGAGCGGTGCTGGATGAAATTCTCATAACACCATTGTGTGGAGTGGCCTGTTTCCTCCCATTGATTGTATACATTCATAAGTGTGATGTGATCACCACCTGGCAGGAAGAAATTCTGCCGTGCTGTGTCTGCATGTACAACTTTGTCTTTAGGCCGGTAAAATATGGCATTGTTCACAGACAGCATTGAAGCTATTGTTACAATTTCCTTAGAGCATTTATACCTGTTTGATAGAAGAAAAGGAATGTGCAGATTACTGTTACTACGACCTGCTCTAAGTTTGTTTTGTTTTTTTATGAGAAGAAGAGAAAAATGTGTTTGCATTAAGCTTGATGTGAACCAAAAAGACAAAGGATATTTCAAGTACTGGCATTGCTTTTACACATTAACAGAACAGAAATATTACATGTTATCAATAGAAGAAAAAAAAATCTTCCATTAACAGATATAAAGTGTTTCTCAGTTTTCCTGCTTTATAGAGATTTTAAGTGGTTAAGTCAATACCTTCTTAATTCTTTACCAAGTGTAAATCTGGACAAAAGCACCTTAAACATAAGCAAATATTCACAGCTAAATAGTTTCATGGTAGATCACTCCTACCAATTTCTTTGTGACCTTAACGATGTATAAAGGTCATTCAAGTACCATCCGAATGCACTTACTTTTCTGAGGCCAGAATCATCTTGGACAACATGGGATCTACCGGAAACTCTGCCATTTTTCTACCAAGCTTTGTTAACTCCCCCTTGTGGTTCAGTGCTCCAAGGGCATACAACTGTTCAAGAGCCAGTACAAGCGTCTCATGGGGTGGTGGGTCCATGAAATCAAAGTGAATCAGATCATTGATCCCCAAACTTTTTAACAGCAACACAACATTCCCCAGATTTGTCCGCTGGATCTCAGGAATTGTGTTCTCTTCCAGCTCATTTTTGTATGCCCAGGCAGTGTACAGACGGAAACATTTCCCTGCCGATGTCCTACCTGCTCGACCAGCTCTCTGATTGGCTGAGGCCTGAAAAAGGACACAAATTTTGTATGTACCATATATACTCGCGTATAAGCCCATTTGCGTATACGACGACCCCCCAAACTGAATAGGTAAAAATATTAAAAAGTGCATGACCCGTGCATAAGCCAACCCGTAAGTTCAAGACTACATCATAAGATGCACAAAGTGAGTTCTAAATATATTTATTTAGGCAAATAACATTACTAAAATAAATATTATCTTCAAACTTAATGAAAATGAAAGTATGAAAGCTAATTTATATGTTGAAATAAAAACAATTTATCTTCAATGTTAAGTCTTAACTGAAATAATAAAATCCTCATACTAAAATCCTGAATTATAAAAGTTCTATCACTTTCAGAATCCTTGAAAATCTGGCTCGGTATTGGAATTGCCAAACAGTTTATAAAACTCGGCTTCTGTTATGGGTGTGCTGTCATCCGATATTGTGTCGTTCTGCTTCTCATTCTCCTCATCATTGTCGGATTCAAATATGGCATCATCCTCAGTTCCATCCATGGCATTGCTGATACAGGACTTTCAAAATGATTTTGCAATAATTTCCAATGGAACTGAGTCCCATGCGTCTTTTACCCACTTGGTGACCAAGTAGATGTCCGGCCTCGTGAAATTCCCACCTTTTGTCATCTTCACTGCGCCTGAACAAACCCATTCAGACCACATCTTTTTTAACTGTCCTTAAACAGCTTGTTAAGGCAGACATCAGGAGGTTGTAACACTGATGTTAAACCTCCTGGTATCACAGCCAATGTTGTTTTCATTTTCTTTGCGGCCTTTTCGACTTCATCTGTCTTGTGTGCTCGAAACATGTCCCAGACAAGCATTGAAGATTTCTGAAGAAGTGTACCTGGTCTCTTGTTCCAGACTTTCTCCAACCATTCAATCATTCCACTTTCGTCCATCCATCCCTTTTCATGTGCACGAACGATGACACCAGCAGGAAAGTTCATGCTTTTTGGCAGCGTCTTCCTTTTAAAAATTATGACAGGAGGCAGCTTTGATCCATCAGCTAAACAGGCCAAAACAACCGTGAAATGTGTTTTTTTATGACCGGTCATTTTTATCAGAATACTTTTCTCACCAACAGCTTTGACTGTTTAATTGCTTGGTAAGTCAAATGTCATAGGCGTCTCATCCATATTTCCAATTCATGATAGTTCAAATGAGCACTCCTTTCTGCGTTTAATGATGAACTGCTGAAATGATTTAATTTTTTCTTCCAAGTCTTTTGGTAGTTTTTTGAGCTATCTTTGTTCGCTGCCTGTGGCAGAAACCATGCCAGTTCATAAAACGAGAACACCAACAAATTTGGAATCTGCCATCTTGTATTTGTCATCTTTCGCCATCTGCATAGCATGCAGACGAATTGCAGTTCATGTGACAATGTATCCATTTTGTCAATATTCACTTACAAAATCACTGAGTTCTTCCTCCAATTCAGGGAATGAGGCGATCCCAGTCCAACGAGCCTTCTTGGTTCTTGGCATTTCTTCCAATGCTGCTTTGCTTTACTGCCATTCCCGTACTTGCTTCTCGTTCACACAAAATTTGCATGCTGCAGCACAGTTGATATTTGCTTCTGCATATTCAATAACTCTAAATTTGAATGCTGCATCATAAGCATAAGGCTTTCTTTTACTTCCAACATTATTCATGTTATCTGATTGAATCTAAACTTCTGGAAAGATTAAACTGAAATAATTTTTGGTAGTGGTAGTATACCTTATCCTGTAATTTTTTCCATGGGTGGTTGGTTATCAATTTGTATTAGATAATTATTGATCATTGTTTTGTTTTTTTTAATCAGTTTTTTTAACTGCCGGTAGTGTGATTCAGTGGACCAAAAAATGATTGGTTTTCAGCGTGGACATTGTTCAAGTATTGTGACAGTTATAACTTTGAGCAGAAATCATGTCCACTACCTGATCTCATTAAACAATACATCTGAGAGTCAGTATGTATTAGTAAATTCATTGGCACTGTGCAACAAAACAAACCCATTATCCCTGAGGCATTTACCACAGATTAAGCATACCGGTAGTTATTGTACAACACTCTACAACTAACAAACCACTTTGCTTTACAAACAACTAAACAACAGTAGAAGATAAACTGTGGTTGCCTTTTACTTCTAAAACACCTGTCAAAGAAATCCCTCAAATTATATTTTTAACAATTAATCACGCTGACTCGTATATGCTACTTGTTTGTTATTTACCCTTCCTAAGCGTGCATGTAACAAACCCCTATGGAGCCTCTTGCTATGGTTGCTTTAAGACTATCGTACATGTACATGACTCTCCATACCAAAATGTTTGTGTTGTAAATACCTTCAGTATCATATTTCTTAAATCTTTTTATTTAGTTTCTTTTCATATCAACACCAAAATAAGCTAGCGTGCATTTGTACGGCACCGCAGAGTTTAATGATTACTGATTAGCTGAGGGTTAAATACTTGATTGAGAGATTACTAATATGGCGGTTCTTTTGGAAAATACATGTAGCACCGTGGCTCAAATAACGTATTGCTGCATTTATCTGGTGGGTGGACATCTGTCAAATAGACATCATGAATGGTAATACATGTTTTTCATTCCTTACCCTACCAGTTAAGTTAGAAAAAATACTTGTTTCACTTCAAGACAGCACATTTCACATGAGCAATGTGGCATCATTAGGCATGTGATCTCATCTTCGGCAATCGACAGTAACAATAAATACCGGTAATTGAGAAGAAAAGCTCTAAAATTTTCAGACTTAGACCTTGGCCAGCAGATAAGCCGACCTCCCTTCTTCCAGGCTTATTTTTTTTCCTAAATTATTCAGCTTATACACGAGTATATACGGTAATACTTTTTTTCCCACTAAGACTTCAGACTTTCATTATTCTAAAGAAAACAGTCATCTAAATTATTTTCTTTTTAAGTTTCCACTCATCAGGAGTTGCTAAGCCACTCTGACAGAATGATGAAATAAATATATTTTGCAGATTAGTAAAATGACATGCAAATGTGAATTTAAACAAGAGGCTCAAATGAGTTTGGCAGCACTCACCTGGCTCACATAACTTCAAAGTTAATTAAGAATGCTTACATAGCATGGTGAGACCACAACAAAAGTATTATCCCTAAGTATTATGTCAATTTTACAATAGTCTGATAAAAATTATTATCAAAGATAATGGCATAATTAATGTGAACAGTTGCTTGCTCAGAAAGTGTCATCTAGATTGTGATGATAAACCTATTTACCAAGTTTGATCAAACTGGTAATGTAGTCTACAGATTTAGAGAGGTATTAACCTATGCTAATCAGATGCAAGATCATTTCGTTATTTGTGTACTTTTCACATATTATAGAATCTAAGACAATGACGATACAAGCTTATTTACCAATTATTAAAATTATTTAACATGTTTGATAAAATCTGATAAGCCATACAGTTGCTATGACAGCCTCTGACAATCAGATGCAAAATCAAGTCAATAATAACTATACGTCTTGCTACTAGTCCTACTCAACTGAAATTTAGGATGGCATTTCACCATTTAAAGGTTCTAGTATCCCAGAAAACAGCAAGACAATCTAAATAAATGCTGGCAGTTTCAAGATTTGCTTACTTGAGAAGACAAATAATTTTATGATGGCAATACAAAACCTATGAGACGAAATATCTTGTGTACCCATGATATCCCCTTGTTCTCTGCATTTCATGGTTTTATTCTCCTTTCCAATGTTCCACAGAGTGATTGATTATTTACTTTTGTTTGTGTACAATATTATCTTTCATCTGTTTATAAAATTTATCTCCACAAGAATAAAAAATAACTTTTAAAGATGAAATTTAATTTATATATTAAAAATTGTTCAATGTAAAATGTTCTGACTTCATTGTTTATGACTTTATACACAGGAACATTTCAGGATCAAGATTAGATTGTTCACAGATACAATCTGACTTAATGTTGCATGATGTCATGTCAAATAACCAATCAAGAAGCAGCTCGCACTATACAATGTGTGTGTGTGTGTGTGTGTGTGTGTGTGTGTGTGTGTGTGTGTGTGTGTGTGTATGTGTGTGTGTGTGTGTGTGTGTGTGTGTGTGTGTGTGTGTGTGTGTGTGTGTGTGTGTGTGTGTGTGTGTGTGTGTGTGTGTGTGTGTGTGAGTGATTTGGATTTTTAACATAGCTTAAACAATTTTTCAATCATATTGCTATGATATCTGCAGTGTGACAGTTTATAGTGATGTCTAGCAATGGGGCATCAGTCCTAACCCTAATCTCTTAATGCTGAGCACCAAGTTAGTTAGGTAGCTGTTAGTAAAATCCTGTTAGTACCATTTTTATAAGTCTTTGGTATGACTAGGCCAGGGTTCAAACCAGCGACCTCCCGCATCCAAGGCAGATGCTCTAAACCACAAGGCCACTGGCCACTATACAGTGTGAACAATATGGTGAGTCCCATGAAGTACATGATCATTAGTAATAATGAACAGTACAATGACATGGATTTAATAAAGTTAGGTAAATAACTGTGTATCAAATTCTTTGATGTACCTGCATCATTTAGATTACTGCAACTTAATACTGGACATGTAAAAATATCAATCTTTATGCTCAAAATACTACATACTACCAGCAATAAACATTATGTACACAGGTTATGATATCCCTCTATTTTCTCAATATTAACTAAATAAAAATATGGCTTCCATAGTGGTAACAAAATCAGCCAATCATATGCAGGATAACCTCAAAGCTATACGTGCATCTTGCTCATCATCAAACTCACAAAATTTTGATGATACAGTCCAAATTCCAAACTGATACAGATTTAATCAGAAATATGGTCTCCAGAGTGGTAACTAGCTCAAGGAATAACATGCATGATCGCATAATTATTGTGCATGGAACTTGCTCATTACTGAAATAAACTGAGAACTCAGATGATTACAGCTCACATTTCAAGTTTTATCAAAACTGGATCAGAAAATGGCCTACAAAATGAAAATAAGAAACTGCTGCTAGACAGATTACACACAATGCACACATACAATGGATGCTGGGGCTTACAATAAACTCACCTGACCTTATATCATGGTGAACTAATGAAATAAAAACTAAAATCATACATTTTATGGACTACTACTTGAAAGGAGTAATTAAAGACTGAAGAGGAAGCACAAAAATATTGAAAATCAGGCAATACTCAGCATGTATACCTTAGAGATGGGAGTGACGACTAGCGATTCCATTCCAGTCCGAGCGTTATAACTGTTCTGCTTACAAAATCCTGGGTCAATGACAAACTTGATCCCGTCTATAGTCAGGGATGTTTCAGCAATGTTAGTAGCTAGGACAACCTGTCAAAGGTGAAATTATTAACTGCATGTTTAAAGCTCTGACATACTACATAAACAGAATCATATCCATACTTAACATAATAAAACAATTGTTGATTTTGCAATTTATCAACTATACACTTAGTTATCTGCGGAAATTATACAAACTAATCAAAGTAGAGCTAACAGTGACAGGTGCATGACATAAGTCCTCACTCACCATAATTTGCAGGAGAGGGGCTTCAGCAGAAGAACTTAGGTTGTGAAACCAATGTTATCGGAATGGGCAATCAGGGAACAAAACTCATCTAAATGAGGAAATGGAATACTGCAAATTTCTACTCATTCATTGCATCATCAATATAAAGATTCACGATAAACAGACCTGCCAACCATAATAAGTTCTTTTCAATAAAGACATCAATAATTTTTCCATAATTTTTAAAACTTTTCTGTAAGGTACAATGAAATGTCAAACTGCTATTGTTGACGTGGAAAACATGCATTTGAAAAGTTCAGAAGTGTGATCTGATGTAGTCAAGGCAACATTCAAATCCATACTTTTACTTCAAATGACCTCCAGTTCAGTTTACCTAACTGTTGTTCCAAACCCAACAGAAATCAACAACTTCTTGCTAAGCTCTCATCTTGATGTAATCTTAGTGTTTCTTTAATTTCATGTGGCACAACAATACTACCACCACCCCAAAATAAACAATACTCATCGACACAACATGACGCCCAACAATGTATTTTATTGTGCTTCCTATTTTCTTCCTAGATAATCCAAGAATCGGAATATTCCTTTTTATACTTCTGTGCTGAATGTCTTGACTTTCTAAGAGAATAATTGTTTTTCTTTGTTGGACGACATTTCTACATAATACTCTTTTTACATCTTGATCATGCAGGCATATTACTTTAAAAAATACGGGAAGATTAAAGCATCTGACACAACCCTCTAAAGTTAGCATGGTTCCATCTCCACTGAATCTACTATAAAAACCAAGATGTGGACTAACACAAATAAGCCAATATGTGGATTTGACCACAAGTATCATATTATGTGGGTTTGACCACAACTATAATTTGCATTCTTTCCTATTATTCAGTAAGTTTGTAATTTGAGGGTAATTTCAATAAGACATATGGTCAGTTTGTTAAATGACTGGCAGGTCTGGACAAACAGCTGAAATCTAATATTCTTCATAAAATCATGGTGCAGAAACCAAACAGGGTTGGGCAATCAGGGGCTGCTGTTATAAATGAAAATGTGGAATGCTGGAAATTCAATTTATTCCAGAACTTACTGGTATAAAACAGCATGGCAAATCTGGTTGAAATCCAACAATTCTTGGTAAAGTAATGCTGGGAAAACTAAAGTCAGAAGGACAGGCAGTCAGGGGACATAACTATGTGTAAATGTCATGAAAAAGCTTGAAATCAAACTCATTCAAGGATTTACTAATATAAAGACTCCTACCAAATTTGATTGAAATCCAACTAACCTTGAGAAATTTATGCTGAAGAAACCAAAGTAAGAAAAACAGATAATCAGAGGGAATAACTCCTGGTAATGATGATGTGGAAAACTGGAAATCGTTGAAGATCACATCAATATAAAGCTACATATTAGATAGGATTGAAATCAGACCAACCTTGGAAAAGTTTTGCTGCAGAAACCAAAGTTTAGAGAACAGCAATCAGTGGGCTTGACCATGGTCAACTGCAACATTCATGATAATTTCTGCCAAAAAATCGATAATGACTCAATGAATATCAACCCAATACAAAAAAAAACTAAGCTAAGCTGGGGTTTCAAACCCCAGTTTTATATTTTCCTTAAATCCCTCCAACAGTCAGAATTTTCTCCCCTTTTTTCAAATGAATGGGGAAATTTACAAGTTTTCAGTTTTACAATAGAAAAAACCCTGCAAAACCCCTATCAATGATATCATGGAATGAAGGAAATAAAATTCATTCTAAGCCTCATCAGTTTAAAAATACATACCAAATCTGGTGAAAATCCAACAAATCTTAGAGAGTCAGCAGGATGGGCATGGATGAAGAGATGGGCTGATGGGGCACTGCATGGATGAACAGACGGACTAATGGGTCACTGCATGGATGAACAGATGGACTGATGGGTCACTGCATGGATGGACAGATGGACTGATGGGTCACTGCATGGATGGACAGATGTACACAGACAGATGGATGGAATGATGGGCAACACAATTACTGTATGACTCATCTGACTTCATTCTGCATGACCCTAACTCCTCTAAACTATCACATTCAAACTGGATTTACCTTTGTCAAATATGTATTGAGACGGTTGTTGTTGTTGTTATAGGGTTTAATGGCCTTTTTCAGCACAAGAATGGCGGCCAGTATAAATGGTGGAGGAAGAACCTGAGAAAACCCCGGAAAGAACCACAGACCCACGAGAAGCTACTGGCAAGCTTTCTCACATACCCACTGTACTGAGATAGTACAGGCAGATAAACATGTAAACTAATAATATTTAGTATATACTGTAAGAGAAAATTAAACAGTGGACTCATGTTATCTTATTCAATTTACACACACTTCTATCAATACTGCTGAGGTAAAGTTACTAGGAGGTACTTGCTGGATGAAATTTGTAAAGTTATTAAACCATAAATATAAAATGTACTCTAGCTGTTGAAACAGCTTCATAAACAGGTCTAGCAGGATAACGATTTGTCAGAGAGAGTAAAAATGCTGGATAGGGTGGCCAAAAAACGTAGGATCAGACACTTGAAAAGTAAGGCAGATAAATATAAAGAACGAGATACAAGAAGAGATATCAAGAAATGACAGACAGAGATGGAAGCCTAAGTAAACAATATCACTACCTACAATTAGAATTATGTAACTTACCTTTCTGGCCCCTGGAGGAGTAGGCTCAAATATCTTTGACTGAAGGTCTGATGGAAGGTTGGCATAAATAGGGGCTATAATCAACTCCCTAATCTTGGACCCCAACTTTTTGGTTCTTTCCTGTTATTAAATAAAAAATGAATACAGACAACCCACTACATTAAAAAATATGTGACCTACACATTAAAAACTGCATAAATTAGATACATATATTCTCAAGTTTAAAAATTACTACAGAAAGAATTGAGAACAGGATACATAAAACTTTTGCTTGTGATGACAAACATTGCCAAATGGAATCATACCAATTCTGGTGATTTATTTTAATAAATGTGATTACAAACATTGCCAAATGGGATCATACCAATTCTGGTGATTTATTTTAATAAATGTGATGACAAACATTGCCAAATGGGATCATACCAATTTTGGTGATTTATTTTAATAAATGTGATGACAAACACTGCCAAATGGGATGCCAATTCTTGTGATTTATTTTAATAAATGTGATGACAAACATTGCCAAATGGGATACCAGTTCTGGTGATTTATTTTAATAAATGTGATGACAAACACTGCCAAATGGGATACCAATTCTTGTGATTTATTTTAATAAATGTGATGACAAACATTGCCAAATGGGATACCAATTCTGGTGATTTATTTTAATAAATGTGATGACAAACATTGCCAAATGGGATACCAATTCTGGTGATTTATTTTAATAAAATTTTTTGCAATTAGAACTTTAGGGGCTTTGCTGATGCACACAGATTGTGCTCTGAAGTCACTGACATTTGCTAGTGGAATGTATTTTTTAATTTGTTTACACTGGCTAAATTACTAAACAAAGCAATATGCAATAATGAATAGCTCAGCAATAAATCAAACTTAATAATTAATTCTGAGAAAAAACAGGATTATGAAAGAAAAAAGTTAATAAGAGGTAATGACTAAAGCTGAATAGAAGGCAGGTCAAGAATGGAAATGTGCCATACTGTTTTCTGATCATCAAATCACTTTACATGTCAGTATTTTATAAAATTTGGTGACTATTTGGGAAGGTCAAGTGCCTGCCTAGGTTATCTCAGATGGCAGAGCATCTGTCTAGTTTTAAAAGGTCTTTGAATTGAAGATGTACAATAAAGATATATGTTTTATTTCAGTTTTGCTGGGGAGGGGGAAAATGAAATCCTTGATATTTCATATACTATAGACACTGAAATCTGTTTTTTGGGGGCATTCCATTTGCTTTCTATTGTTTAATTGGTCTCAGAAATGCATTCACATATTGTGTTTTATCACCAAATACTGGTTTTTCGTTTTCAAGGCTTGCTGTAAACAGAGAGAATTGAACTTTTTTGTATACTAACTAAAATAGCAAATCCATAAAATACAGTACTGAATTTACTTTAAAATACTGTCAAACTTCTCCAGAACAAAACCTAACTAAACTGAAATCCTCAGGAAACCAAAACATTTTCTGGTCCTGAATTTTTCTTCTTTAATAAATTATTCAGTCAACTGAAACCTCTCTAAAGACCAAACCAAATTTTCAATTCCACATTTCAATTTCATACTCAAATGAACCCCATAAAACCAAATCTTACTCAAAACATGACCATGATAAGTTCATCCAATAGTCCAGAAATAGCCTATGACCACAATCATGTGTAAAGTAGAACAAAACCCTGCATATGCACTGATACAGGTTACAGCAAACAACATGCTAATCAGTAGTCTTCAAACCTGGCTAAAGTGACAGCTTTCAAAGTTTGTAATAATAATAATTTGGTTGTACAAATAAAAGTAGGTTATGCTTATCTGCCAATCAGCTATGTTGGACATTATACAAATAAATAATCCTCAATCAACTAGCTTTCAACCTAAAACTTGGCTTGCACAATCACCGTGACATTTATGCTGACAATGACCAACAAAAGAAAATTTGCAAAGCTCAATTCCCTGACTGTGTCTCATTTCAGGTGAAATTTGAGAACCTCTGTAAAACAAAAACATCTGTAAAACAAAAACCTTCAAAACTCTAAGCTTACATGGGCCCACTAGATTTCTGTCTTGAACATTTCAAAGTGTAACCACAACAGCAATAAGTGGAAAATATAATTCTGTCGAGTTTTCTCAGCATATCTTATTTCTTATTTTACTTCATTCAAATAACAAATGGCCAGATACAAGCACTGTTGATGACATCATCACATATGTGGCTTTTGGTTTTTTTATGCAATATCATGACTTATAAGAAGTGAAACATTATCAGCATAAAGAATCTGATACTGGATTATCATGCAAAAAGATGATCTTATGATCTGATGCTAGATTATCATGCAAAAGGATTTTGGACAGGAAATTTAGTAAGAGCTCTAAATTATTTTATTTTTAATCAATTCATGAAGT